>JAOANK020000006.1:1280328-1302707 GCA_026257165.2 Telfairia occidentalis
CATTAAATATAACCAAGTTAGACGAGAATAATCGTCAACAAAAGTAACAAAATAGCGAAATTCAGTTTTAGACACAACTGGACAAGGACCCCTAATATCCGAACGAACTAATTCAAAGGGAGCACTAGCTTGTTTATTGACCCTAGGACTCGAACTAAGACGATGAAATTTTGCAAATTGACAAGAATTACAATTTAATGAAGACAAAGATTGAAACTTGAGATAAAGTTTCTTTAACACGAATAATGACGGATGACCCAAACGACAATGGACCTCGAATGGGGATGCAACTTCAGAGCAGGCAACCACTTTTGGTAATGGGTGATTGAAAATGTAAAGTTCTCCCGACTCATATCCTCTACCAATAATCTTCTTCGTCATACGATTCTGAAACAAGCAATAGTCAGAGAAAAATGATATAGAACGGTTAAGATCACAGGTAAGTTTACTGACATAAATCAAATTAAATGAGAGAGTAGACAAATTTAACACGGAGGACAAAGAAAGAAATGGAGTGAGATTAATTGTGCCAGAACCAAGAACAGATGATGTCGATTCATCTGCTAACGTAATAGTGGGTGAAGATGCAGGTGACAAGGGAGTAGAAAAAAGCCTAGAATTACCTGTCACATGGTCTGTAGCACCAGAGTTTGACTCATTTGGTACAGGATGAAAGAAGGCAATTGTGCATATTACCTAACTCAACAATGGTTGCGGTGGGGTTCGATGAAGATTCTGATGCTTTCAATAATTCCTAGTACTACTGGAATTTAGCAAATTCATCTGCAAAGACAGTAACCGAAGCTCCAGATGTATCATGAGTGGATGCAATCTGAGCAACTGGAGGTCTCTAACCCTTATTCAACAGCTTCCTACAATCGCGTTTCATGTGACCCAACTTACGACAATAATTACAGACGATATCTGAACTAGGTCTCTTAGAGTCTTGAGAGTCATGTCTCCGATTATCATAACCAGTCCTCTGAGTATTTGTACTCACTCCTTTATGACCTCTGACATCATTGTGTTTGCTGATTAATGCGCTGTTGGGTTGAGAAATAGATGAGTCGGATGAGTCTGATTGAGGATTTTCAGTACGAAGAACTCTACTAAAGGCATCTTGTAAATAGGTTATCTTTGAGGCAGAAATGATTTGTGCTTTGGTCATCGCAAATTCAGGTAAAAGTTCATGTAGAAAACACATAACAACCATCTTTTCACGTTGAGCTTGTTGGACTTTAATATCGGTTCTGAATGGCATAAGCATATTCAATTCTGCATACGTCTTCTTTAGATGCATAAAATAACTCATAACCGACTGATCCTGCTGTTGAGGACGATAGAGTGTTGTGCATACTTCATATATCTTATTAACTTGCTCTTTTCCAGAGTACAAAAATTCTAAGTACTCTAGTAATTCCTTTACCGATTCACAATGATTCACTAATCCAACCACTTCATCCTCAATCGAATTCTTTATCTGGAGGTACAAACGAGCGTCATCTCGAAGCCAATGTTTTCTTGTGTCATCTGCTGGAGCATCATCAGTGATGTTGTCATCTATGTCCATACTTCTTAAATAAAAAATAATGGTTCATAATAGTTGGACTCATTCAACTTATGTTCCGTGAACTTTGAGGTGAGAGAAACTGTATTGGATAGAAGTATAGGTTTCATATCAGCCATTGATAATGAAAACTGAAGATAAACCAAAATCGGATAAAACTGACCTAATTCAATGAAAAAACATACCTAAACAAGGGCCGAATTGGATTTTTTTTCTCAAATATCTTCACACCTGAGCAAAACTTTCCAAAACAAAATATACAGACAGGCCAAAAATCACAAACCGACACAAACCCAGGCGACAGCGGCCAAAACAGAACTCCGACACTCCCTCACGCTCCGGTGCGTGACGCTCACACGCAGCTGTTTCTGGCGAACGGCGACGACGATTCTTCTCCTCTGACAACGACGCTCCTTCCTAAGTGGGTGGTGTCAACAAACGGTCACTCTAACTCAATGACCCAAACTTCAAACCCTAGCCTCACTTGGGAGAGAAGGAACCCTAATGACACCCTAGGAAAGCTCTGATACCATGTAAAACGTAATTAGGAGAAGATGTGTTTTATTATTCAGTATGAAAAAGTCTCTATATATAGGTACACAAGAAAACTCTAATCTAACCTTAAAGGATGTATAATTACTATAAAGGAAAAATGCATAATAACACATATATATACATATATATACATATCATAACAGCCAAGAAGTAGCAAAAGCCCATGAAGCGATGCGACCCGGTAGCATTTTCTATGATTAAATGCTACAGCATTCCAGCAAATAGAATATTCTCCAGAATGTACCTATGTATAGACTTTACTTTGATGGGACGCATGTGACGTCTTATAAAGACACGAATTGCCCTATTTCTACATGTGGGATTTTATGAAGGTATCATGGGTCATTTCACTACACTATTTAAGGCAAAGAAGCACATAAATTTAGGGTAAGGCCACCAGAAAGGAAGGAAGAGAGCTAGGAAAGAAAAGAGTTCTCTCGAAAGAAGAGTCCTACCTTCTCACAAAGAACCCAACTGTCACTGTCATCTACGCCTTGACACCTTCAATCTTGCTGTTATTTATCTTTACTTTTTGTTTCTTTTCTTTTCATGCTTTTATTTTCAGTCTTATTCTGTAGACTTGCATTTATTTTTCCATCTATTGAAGTACTCGTTCCAACTAGTTAAACCCAAAGTTTTAGTATGTGTTGTAACTAAACCCATTTGGGTAGTTGATGATAGTCATGCATTGCTAAAGCTTTATTGCTGCTAATTTCTGGTGAATGAAATGGATTCTGCTCCTCTTTCTAC
This sequence comes from Telfairia occidentalis, assembly GCA_026257165.2. Lineage (NCBI taxonomy): Eukaryota > Viridiplantae > Streptophyta > Magnoliopsida > Cucurbitales > Cucurbitaceae > Telfairia > Telfairia occidentalis. The sequence continues at coordinate 1,283,201 of JAOANK020000006.1, forward strand.
TTTGCTGAAATGTATGTCGTAAACTTCTCAGTTGGCCGCTTGTAGTTTATGTTAGCTAGTATTGTTGCTGACAGGTAAAAGGCTAGTTGAATTCAAGTAGAAGGGTGTAACAAATGTGGAGCATCCAATCCTCGTAGAGATATTAGACATAGCGAGAAAGCTACAAAACACAAGAGGATAGGTCTTAAAGGAATATCAAGTTTGAGTTTAGACATAAATAGGACTTGTTTCACAGTATATGATGCTCGACGGAGTAGGAATACAGATAGTCCCTGTTTACAGCAAGATCCCCTTATTCGCAGAAAATGCTGTAGCATAGTACCGATTTGCTTGACAAAATGTCATCAACTATCCTATTTTTCTTTATTGCTTGTCTAGCGTTCGTTTACAGTATTTCGTTGCCTAAAATCTTAAATCCATTGAATCATCACCTTTCTCCCTTTTCTGAAATCATCACTATATTAGTTGTAAGCTCTTGCCTATTGAATTGCATTATTTAAGAAGATTGAGTCTAGATGCAACTAAGTCTCTGTGGATCGATAGCTTAGAATACTCCAGTATTACTTGTGATTCCTTATACTTGGGCATGATTTGTCTTCTTTCCAAAGCATCATTTCGCATATCTGACGCATAATTTCATCACTACTAAGAAGACAACACAAGTGGTTTCAAAACCCCTCAAGAGCTATAGACAGGCATTCCTCCAAAGCTTAATCACCTAAGAATCTTCAGATGTGCAGCCTATACACATATTAAACAAGGGAAATTGGAGGCTAGAGCAAAATGATGCATATTCATTAGGTATCCCCATGAAGTAAAGGGGTATAAGCTGTGGTCATTAGAGTCTGGTGAAGACAAATGTTTCACTAGCACGACGTTACTTTAAATGAGGATTCGATGCCTTGGAAGGAACTCAGATCACTTCCACTAGTAAAAAAACATACTCTAATATGTTTGAAATTGTATTGCAGCCACTTGAACACATAGTTCATATGCCAGACCCTACTGATCTTCATGAGAACCATGATGTGCTCTTCACCTGAACAGTTAGACACAGTTCAAGAGGGTGATCAATCATCCTCTAATACTTCTATACCTCAAAGGCATTTTGTCAAATATCAATTAAGTAAAGATAGAAAAAGGAGGGTTGTTATGTCACCTTCGAGATGCGAAGACACTGAATTTGTGCGATATGCTTTAAATTGTCTTGAAGACAATCTGTAATCTGAACCTACTACCTATAAGGTTGCAATTAACTCCATTGATAGTGAGAAATGAACTAAGGCATGAGCCAAGATATGAGTTATTTGCAAAGAACAAGACCAGAGAGATAGTACCTAAACCCCAAAACCACAAGCAGGTGGACTACAAATAGATTTTCATGAAACAAGGCATCAAAGGGCTAAATAAACCACGGTTCAAAGTTAAGCTGGTGGCAAAAGGCTTCACCGACTGTTACAATCCTGCTGATTTACTAACTAAAACTCTCACTAGTGATGGATTTGAATACTTATGCAGTTTGATGAGATTGGGGATTGGTTAATTGCGGCATTTATTCTATATCAGTTATTAGTGCAAAAGTTTCTAAATATCCAGCATCACCCATGTAGCATTGTTGGGGCATAACAACATAAGGAAAACATGCACACTGGGATTTCATTTAATGAGCTAGCACTCAAAATGCGATGAACCCGAGATTTTAACCTAGTAGGGACGCTTGGCATCATCTTGGAGGCTTAAAGGATGCTATTTAAAGGGAATAAACCCTTATTTTGAGGCATGGAAGTTTGGGGCAGTCGTAATATACGATTTTGGGGAGAAGGAAAGGAAAACCAATTCCTTAAAAGAGAAAGACGACTCTATTGTAGCAAAAAAAAAAACTAAGGAGCAACAAATTTGAATGCAGAAAATATCATTGGAGTAGTTGAGAGGCTCACCTACAGCTCTATTTCTTCCTCTAAGTTTCTTTTACTTAGTTTATGTTAGAATGAATGCTTTATACTTTGTTAGCATGGCTATAAACATGAATAGGAATTAATTTTCTTTGTGGTTTAGCCGTGAGATGAACCTTCTTCCTGTAATGTTGTGATTTGTTTAGTTATTTTCTTAAATAGAATTATTTCTTCAAGTTTATTCTAGTTGCTTTATCTTCTATAATACTTAGTTCAACTGGCCACTGATTAAGTATTTTAGTTAGGCTCAATATTGGAAGGGTTGGGTTTAATAAAAAACACTAGAATGATGTAGTAATGGTGAGTCTATTAATTGTATTGAATAGCGTTGGACATAGTGTATTTGGGTGTAAAATCATATGGGTAGGTGCTAAACTTGATTATAGTTAATCTGAGCTTAGAGATAAGACTTATTAGCTTAATAACTCATAGAACTTGAAAGTGTTTCACATGAGTCGTTTCTAGATTTGCTAAAATTTAATTATGTTTTAGAAAATGTTGTCGTAAAGCCACTGCATCTGAGGTAAGGGCATTCAAACAGCTAAAATCATCTTTCTTCCTAAAATATTTTTTGTCTATTGTGTATCATCTCACACTTCTATCACATTTGTATAGTATTACGTCTTTAATTCTTTATTCATAACATATTAAAACCAACATTATTCTTCCAACCCTCTTTTCTTTCTATCACGCAATAGAAAGTAAAGTTTGCTTGAGTAGTTAAAGAATCCCTGTAGAGACAATATCCTAGAATGCTTTCGCTTTATTACTTGTATGACTACATATTCTTGTGTATAGAAGTTACCTCTTACTTTGATAGCTTAAGGTAATCCAACAAGTTTTTTGCACCGTTGCCTGGGATTCTTTTTAACTATCAAGCAATATTTTACTCAATATTGTGTTGCATCAACCCTTCCAATTTCAACTTAAGCTAACTATCCTTATAGTTGTAGGTGATAAAGTGTATGTACGACGGGCATACATTGGGATTTCATATTGAGTTTGAAATTGAAGGGACCTTCAACAAACTACAACAAAAAAGCTTTACAAATGGATGCATTATTAGAAATAAGTTCTCAATTCTCTGCCATATTCAACATGATGCAACAAATGAACATCGGACTCTTGCATCAACTGAATGCTTTTTATCAAATGATGAGCATTAGTTGTGGTTATTGTGTAAATAGTCATATGTTTGAGAACTGCCCAGTGAATCCAACATCACTTTGTTATATAGGGCAACAATCAAGTTATAACTATGGCAACACTTATGATAATACTTTCAACCCTGGATGGAGTCAACACTCTAACTTCTCATGGGAAGGACAACAACAAGAACAAATAAATTTTAGCTTTCCAACGCAGTTGATCAAGAATCTCCTCCAAGATTTGTCTACGAACAACAATATTCTCTAGAATTTTTCTGTGAACTGCAGCATCCTCTTGAATTTTTCCAGCCACTGCAGCAAAATTTTAGTCAACAAAGAATGCTGCAGCAACCTCCAGCACAGTCAAGTACTATGAAAAAATTATTGAGGGATTATATGGAAAAAAATGATGTTATTATCAAGAGTCGAGTAGTATCTTTGAAAAACTTAGAAGTGTAGATGGTGACGTTAGATCATGAGCTAAAAAATAGTTTTGTTGTAAATGTCACCAAGAAGCAAGGAGACACTAAGAAGTGAAGATAAAGAGCTAGAAATCACTACAGAAAATTCCTCCTACAGTTGAGGATGTTTCTATAAAAAAAACTACACTTAGCACTCAAATGAAGAGCAACAAGTCGAAAGTTCGAATAAAGATGAGAAATTAGCAGAGAATGAGTCATTGAGAAAGGAACAAGACCAAAGGAAGAATACAATTGCTTCAGCAACAGTTCCAAAGAAGAATTACAAAGAAATGCTCACCATCAGATGATGCTTACCAGAATGCTTGCAATCAAAAGATGTTGTAGAGGACGTTGTAGCATATTTTCCAACATAGAGGCAGTTCAAATATTTAGAGCTAACTAAAAGGACTTTTCAGTAAGCAAATCCATCTATCATCAAACCACCTCAGTTGGAGATGAAACACCTTTCCTTTAACATGAACTTTTTCTACTTACAATTAAACAATACTCTATCTACTATTATTTTAGCAGAATTAAAGACTTATTGTGGACATACTTTGTTTCAGGTTTTGCATAAACAAAAGAAAACAAACACTAGATCATCGTCAATATAGTTTAAATTTCATCATTAAAAACATGGTTGTGTAGAAAATAATCAAATGGCCATGAAGATTAAAAGCTCAAATCTACCTTACCCAAATGCTCAAATGAAATTCTTGAAAATCCTGCAACCAAAGAATTTTTAGAGAAAAATCAAGAAAAATAAATGGGAGAAAAAGATGACGAGATACTGTTGATCTACAATGCCATTAAGTTTGGGGGAGTCTTCTTCTTCTTGATGCTTTATTATTTGATCTCTATTTCATGCAATACTTTGAACAAAAAAAATGCCTAATAGTGTCACCATAGCTATGGTGTGTCCTGTCTAGCTATCTATCGTGTAGGGATGTTTTCAAGGATGAAGTTCCTCTAAACCTAATTTAGTTTGCACCTGCATCCAGCCACCTTTAGGAGCCTATCTATAAGTTTATTTCTCGAAGTGTGCTTAATTAACCTATGCAGTACCTCTCACCTTACCTTTCCTTGATGGTTCCCTAACCCCTACAAGGCCTCACTTACAATATTCTTCAATGACTTTGTGGATTCTCTAAATCCTTTCTTGGTTAGTTGCTTTGTAATAGCATTACCCTGCCCTTTTCCTCTTTTTGCACTCAATGAGGACATTGACATTGACAACTTCAAGTTTGAGAGTGCTATAGAATATCTACAGCTTTAGTGCAGTTTTATTTTGCTGTATAAGGCAAAAGAATGTCCCCTATATACATATATATACATATAGAATATCTACAGCATGTACTATTAATAGTCATGAACCAACATCATTTACTTAAAACCACAATAAAAAAAAAAAAAAAAACAAAAATCATGAAACGTGAACTTATAGACGTAACTCAGTTGTTGAAGACAATAGTCTTTTGGTTTGAATTATAATATTTCCACAGCAGATTATTAAACTTAGCCATACAAAAATCACAATTTAATAGGACGGAAAAGGGCAGGACCAATGAACAAATTGAAGTCTGAACTATAAACAATTATCAATGAAAATTCGTACAAAAATAGATCTATTTCATCTTTGGATTCTGTTGGCTATTTGAAAATGAATTGTTTTTTTTATTCGATTTCTTTCACGCTTTTAACAATGTCATCAATGTTTCTTGCTAGATGATTTGAGTGCTCCTCCATGTCTCTTAAAATCATGGCAAGCTGTTTTTGATAAGCTGCACATCGCTTTCGTTCTCGCTGTAGTTCGGCAGTTAACTCTCGAATTTTTGCATCTTTCTCATCCTGAAATAACAACAGAAACATGGAAATATATAAACGATGTATCTTTGTATACTATCAATGAGAGCAGATGCAGCAAAAAGAGAAAAAATCAAGAGACTTCCTTTATTATTCATAGTCTTGATTTGGTTTACAGAATCATGTTATTTTAAAATCCCAGTTGTAGGGCTCAACACAAGTTCTTTTTCTAACTACTCTACTTTTCTTATCAATCTATTGCTCCTCTTTGGGAAAATGGACATCTTTGCCCATTAGGTCATTTTGTCCGGCTTTTGCCACTCTCTGAATGAAATTTCATTCTATTGCTTTTTTTTTAATATCCATTTCATTATGCTCACAAAGAGAAGATTCCAGAAAGACATGCTAAAAAAAGGTTTAATTACAAATTACCCTCAATATTCAAGTTTGTCTTACAAGTTCCTAACCTTACAACTTTAAAAAGTATCTAACTAATCCTTGAACTTTCAATTTTGTGTCTAATAGATTCCTGAACGTTAAAAGGTCTAGGCCCAATTAAACCCATGAATTTTGTTTCTTATGGGTTGGTGAGATTTTACAAATGTCGAATAGATCAGGAGCCTATTGAATACAAAATTCAAAGACCTATTAGACACTTTTAAAGTTCAAGAATGACTTATAATTTAACCTAAAAAACTATCACGGAACCTCATCCGTATTGATTCAAACATATTAATACCCCAAGCATTTAATACGACCTTACGTGAAACAGATTTGTTCTATAGGTTGTACAACTGTCCTTGAGTTCTAAGGAGACAAGAATACCCCAAGCATTAAACACGAGCAATTTAGTAACCTTTTCTTGAGGACATCAAACACCCATTGATACTTTGGGATGGAGAAATCTCCTCCTGCTCGATTTGTGCGTTCTTGGAAAGAATGAAGAGGCAGCCAGCCAGATATAATTTCTTAAAAGACATTGGCGACAATTGAACGTGTTTGAAACAAATAATTGGAGATGTGCCACAAATGCCTAACGTATAAACAATTAGTAGAGAAAAAGAAGATTTATAATTTTTTTTCCTCGAGTGTTTGAGTTAGCTTGTACACACCTCGAATAATCTCATAAAATAACTGTCTAACCTTACAACATTTGATTGCGAATAAAACTCATAAGATTTTAAATCTTACGTAATTGGTCACCATTTCATTCCTGCAAGTCCCTTCAATCTTTCACAGGGAAGCATATACACCAAGTCAATGCAGGAGTGATTACCGAACAAAAAATAATCAAAAGACTTCCCCTTATCATCAAACACTCTGTTGTTTCTTTCTAACCAAATCTTCCAAAAGAAAGCTCTTCTGATATTGAACCAAAGAGTTTCTTACTATCCCTTAAATGGCTGATCAATGAGAAGAGAAGCCAAGAAGTCAAACATGATAATAAGTTTTCTATCAATTGGGCAATACTAACCTCATCGTAATTTTTATTGATCTGCTTCCACCATAAAATGATAATAACTTCCCTACCCTCCAACACCTCTCATTTTACTTTGGAAGGAAAATTACCAGCTTCCACCTAAGATTTGATGTTACCTAGATAATCCTTGAATAATGGAAATGAAAGCCAAAGTAATGCTGGTTGGGAATTTGAATAATGTATCAGAAACCTTATTCCCTATGCTACCGCGATACTAAATTTCAAAATCCAAACAAGCAACTTAATCAACACTCACAGGCTGCTCTACTGGGAGATACACAAACTTTTTTCAATCTATACGGATTAAAACTTTCTCCCCAACGAATAAGACCTCCATTTTTCTATAGATAACACAACGGTCATCAATTCTTTCAAGCAGACAGACTTCTCCAACTTGATTGGTAAGGATTTGACTGTAATATGCTAGTTTAAGAAGCACAGACAAGAGACACGGACACAACACGACACGACAAGGACACAGCGACACATTAATTACTAAAAAAGTAGAACATGGACACGTTGGGGTCACGTTTTGTATACAATATATGTGTATATATTGATATATTTAATACTTCATTATATATGTACATTTGTATTTAACCTAAATTATACTTGAGTAAAAACATACAAAGTTAAGTCTCTTAACGATATTTGAAGAATCTAAAAATATAAAAAGATTTAGTTGGCTATGACTTGAGAAAGAAGATATCATCCTAATAATTTAGGAATGATCAATATTAGGAACTTAAAAGATTAGAGTATGCAAGAAAATCTATATTTATTTTTCCACTTTTTAAGTTGGATTTACATGGGCTAGGTTTTAAATTTTCTTCAAAGCTGTGTCCGAGCTGCGTCCAAATCGTGTCCAGTCATGTCCAGTCGTGTGCAAGTAGTGTCCAAGCCATGTCCAAATATAGGATTTTTTTAAAAAAATATCAAACACATATTTTGGCGTGTCGGACACGTGTCCGGAGCGTGTCTGGCAAATCCGTGTCTGACACGAACACTCGGCCTAAAATAGAGTGTCCGTGCTTCCAAGATGCTCGTGGTTGGTTCTCCTAAAACTATATCAAAACCACTACTATCCCACATCGCATTAATTTCAACCATAAACTCCTTTATGCTTGGGAAAGCTAGCACCAGTAGCGTGGTCATGGCTGTTTTCAAACAAACAAAGGATTTCTCTGTTTTTTTTTTAACTCAAAGCACATTTGGTCTTTCTTCCATTGGACAGTTACGCACCAAGCAACATCCCTATTCCTCTCATAAACTTAACAGTGCCCTCTTAATCCCCCAAAAAAATCACATAATTCCTGCAAGGAAGCTGGTACAAGCCAAGTAGTCATAGATACAATTTTACAAGTACACGCTTGAATTCATCAAGAAAGAACCAGAAAGGGTATATACCATATTATCTCATCATTTCCAGCCCCAATGTGCGTATAGCGTATTCTTTTAGCAACTTCAATAGGTCAATAAGCTCATTGAATTCATCATCTATTAAATTTCTTCCAGTCACAATGTTCCAACTCCTAATCCTAGATTGCTCATTCCATTATTCGAAATCAGTCTTCATCTTAAGCTCCAACACCGCATAAAGATTCCAACAGTGGTCGAGAATCCAGCCAAGCATCTTGACAAAATAAAAATCATCTCTCTATCATCTAATTTGTACCATGAATGATCAAACACAAGCCTCTATCTTTGTAATATTCCAACAAGTATTATGGTCGTTTCCCCATTTTATTTTACAGTGAACCATTCATCCTCCTTTTGGATACTAGGAACCACTTTGAGCCAAGTCTGGTTGGAATCCTTAAAATAACTGCTATTGAAACTAATGGAATCATCAACCCCCTTCATTGACGTTCATGAAAAATTAATGAACAATAGTAAGCCCCTCAGCAATTCAAGGACAGATCTCAATAGCTTAAAAAGAATTACACAGAGATAAATGAACCTTTCCTTGATGATCTAGTTCTCTTCTTTACTTCTACATTCACGCATTCATCACTCATCAGCCATTAAAATTGTTTAAAATCCTTTTGAAAGTTTGATCTCTCTAATTTCCTCCATGAAAAGCGTTAATAATCTACCAAAGAAAGAATACATTATAACAAAGCAGAGGAAAAAGGAGGTTCAATGATTCTGTTTGTGTCCAAATAAACCTTGTCATGAGAGTTTTGCTACTCATAATTGCTAACAGATCACTATCCAAAATTAGTGAACTTTTTAGTGACCGTAATACTTGTTGGAATATTGCAATTATGAATTGCATTATTCGAGCTTTTTTATGGGCCTCTTGGATGGAAAGAAATGCCCGGATTTTTACTGAAAAATACGGCTCTTACGATACTTTTTTGGATTACACAGTTTATTCGGCCCTCACGTGGTGTAAATTGTCCCCTCTATTTTGTACATCTTGGGAAAGTTTTTTGTAAATGTAGCTCTTGTTTTTTTGTACTTATTTCACTCATCAATGAAATAGTATCTTTTCCATAAAAAAATAATTGCTAACAGATCACTATCTAAAATTATAGAAACTGGATCTGGTCATTGACCTAAAAGTGTAGTGCTTGAAATGCATGTTATTTGTTCCTTGCCTTATATCAATGAGCAAACTTATATGCACTAACAAATGATGAGTAATTTAGAAAACTAATAAATATGTATTCTAAGATTTGATTATGGAAAAGATGATTGGTAATGAAGAATACTCCAAACTATACATCTTCAAACCCTCTGCATTACTTCAAAATGCAAATAATGTGATTTTACAATATTGGCAACATCATCCTAATTTTACAAATTTCGAGAAACTCTACCCTAATTCATTCAATAATTGAATATTTTCAAATTCCAATCCAAAAACGAACCAGCAAACTGAACACTTATTTGACACCTGAAATCCAGCAATCCTATTCCTTCATACCAAACATAGACATCTAAATTCCAGTAATATGTTTCCTTCACCGAACACAAGCATGTAGTTTCTATTCTATACGTTAAGTTCCCCTCTATTCTTAGGCTCCAAGTTTTCAAGTTTTAGAGACTGATGCTGGTATCCTAAACGCTCCCTAAAAACGTTCTTCATCAGAGAGAGGAAGAGAGAAGCACTACAAGAAAAAGTCCTTGCTTTTTTTCTTAACCAGGTAGCACTAACTTAAGGTCAAATCACGTGGTATCAAACCATTTCAATTGTTAAGGACCAAGATGAGACTAGAATAAATATTATTTCAGAATAGAGGTACACAAAGTGAAACTAAGAACAAACATCATTTCTGAACAGAGTAACACAAAATTTATCTAAGTAGCCCTTACCCGTGTCTGGGATAGAAGAACATTTCGACGAGCACTGGGAGAAGTAACAGTAAGCGGATGATTATGGTCCTTGACGAATCTCGTCACAACCCATTTTCCAGTTTGCTCTTTCTTTACAACAACCATTGCTTTACATCCTTCTCTTGTTATAGCTCGAGGCTTCCTATTTTCACTTCTCTTGGGCCTCAACTTGCGAAACCCCTCTTTATTACAAACAAGTCGACGCCAAACAACCGCACCATCACGCATCGACCGACGAAATGCATCAACGCGCATAATAAAACCAAGGCGTGAAGCATATGCATCGTAGAAAACCTTGGCAGACTCCTCAGATTCAAACTCCATACCTACATATGGCTCCGTTTCTGATATATTAGTTGCAATTGCCTCAGCTTCAGCAACTACTCTGGCCAAATCCTTTCCGCCAGAGTTTTCTACAACAACCACATCCTCGACCACAGAGGGGATTTCATCCACTGCCAGAGAACAACTCCAAATTTTCTGAATTCGTCAAATATGGAAATGAAATAGACAGTACTTCGAAGAATTTAAGTGAGAATAGGAGAAATTGATGGCAATTATGATAAGAAAAATCTCAAGAATGCAGAATCGAGAAACTTACTTTGATTGTTCCTACCAATATACAGAGTTAGGATTCACTGTTCCTTGATTATTCGAATTGTATCCAACACCGCCGAAATCCCTGGACCCAATCTCATTTCTTCAGTGTTTTACCGGTTGTTGTACAGTCAATCGTGATTCGAGAAGCTTTTCAGTGGTTGAAATGGAGAGTTTTTGGTCGCTCGAGAGTGAGGACTCTGGAGTCTGATAGACTAAACCCTGTAAACCTCCATGAACGAGCTCAAGTAAAATGTGCATTTAAAAGCCCAATGAAAACTAGTGATTTTGTTTTGAGCAACTGAAATGAAAGTACTCCAAAAAAATAAATAAATAAATAAATAAAATTAAATAAAACCAAAATGAAATGAAAATTAGATAGTGGTTCACTATTGTTCACCATGATGCCAACCCGAACATAATTTAACTGATTAAGACATATTCTCCTACTAAAAATTCATGAGTTTAAATTCTTATTCCCACGTATATTTTTAATAGTTGACTATCACATCGAAAAAATGAATCATATTCATTATCATTAATTAATAACTTATAAAACAAAATTATTATATCATTTAAATTTATAAAAAAATTTATATATTTCTCACGTATTACAAATTGATAACTTTATTTTATATTTACATTGAGTATAATCGTAAAAATTATTATCATTAGTACTCAAATATGTTAAAAATAAAAAATGTATAAAATATTTATACTTAATTTGGTTTATCTATATAATTGTGCATTTAAATATAAAATAAAAAATGTATAAAATATTTATACTTAATTTGGTTTATCTATATAATTGTGCAATTATTTTACAAATGTAGAAATGATATCTAAATATAAAATGTGAACCATATTAATCATTAATTATTGATATAATTATTCTCTTTCCAAAAATTAAATTAATTTAAATATTTTTAAGTTATTAATATTTTATTATTTACTCTATTTTCAAAATCTTAATTATTTTCATACATATTATTAGTACATATTTTAATTTTTTTAATACTCTTAAAATAAAATTTTTTTAAATTATTGTGAAAGTAAGTGAAAAAGATAAATCTAGACGTTCCAAAACTTTTGACATTCTAGCTCTTAATATTCTATTCATTTAATCTCTATTAATGCATATAAATTGCATTATCTCATACCACATTTTCAATGAATTTTAGGTTACATTTTATTTTGTTAATATATCAATTAAAAAAATATAGGTATTTTCATATTTTTATTTTGAAAAAGTTATTTTACTTATTTTGAACACATTATTTCTTTTTAATTACTTTGTTTATTGTACTGGAAAACAGAAATAATTGCTTTCTTTATTGTATTAAAAAATTTTAAAGTGTTAGACTAAATTTTTGTTGTATTGAAATTTTTAACTTTAATAAACATTAAATTATTTTTTCTAATTTGATTTCATATTATAACTAAAATTATTAATTATAATTAAAGTATAATTTTAAAATTCTTAGGGAATGAATGAAATGATAAACTTTTTGTGTTCCAATTTTAGATTTCATACAAATTATTATTGATATTTAATTTCATGTTTATAATTAATTAAATGTGAGATATTAGGTTACATGATCTTATTTTTAAACCAAGGAAATACAAATTTGTAATTGAGAGCGATCAATCAAGAGGGCTAAAAAAAAGAATGAAGTTTAATCTAAGAGTTGGTGAGAAAATTGTGAGAGAAAGCTGTAAGAAAATTATATTTTTTTCAACAAACATTAAAAACAAAAGGAGCAATATATTGATTAGAAAAAAAGACCTTAACTATATTCATTTCTTAAAATAAATTTAGTCGCTTGATAATGTCGGCCTAAACAAACACTATTATTCAACTTTATCAAAACATGAAATTATAATGTCACAAAGCCTAAGCTTTGGGATATAGATTTGACACATGCATTTGATGCTTTCAAAATTGAAGAAGTTTTGAGAGCAAAGAATTGAGAGAACTAAAAAATAAAGAAAAAATGAGTTTGAAGTATTATTAAAAAATTGGTGAAGAAAGCACATTTTATAGTAGTGGATGATGAAAAGTTACAAAACTTTAATTCTTAAATTTTTGAAATTCTATTTTCTATTATTAATTATAATGAAAGCAAAAATATTTGTAGGAAAAATTTTTTGCATTTCAACCTTTTAGATTCTATGTAACGACTCGACTTCTAGATTTAGACTACCTAGAGTCGCTACTAGCATGCATGTTTTTAAATAAAAATTTAAAAGGAGAATTTTCAAACTTAAAATCACATTTTAATAAATGCATAAATAATTAAGTTCAAATAGTACAATGAAAATAGTTTTGATCCCGAATTTAAAACAAATAAAATCACAACTTAAATGTACGACATTAAGTTCAAAATATTTAAAACAATGTAACTCCTAAAGTAGACACGTGCAGAAGAATAAAACGTGTGACCATGGCCACAGTGCAACCGCTCCTCATCAGCCACCCAAGTAGTCTTTAATCTTACCTAAAAAAAAAAGGAAAGGAATGAGTTGAAATATACCTAGTAAGTAACTCTGACCCCTGGGGTCGAACATGCAAACACAAACAGTCATGTAACTCATGTGGGAACTACTCTCTAACTCTCACAGGTGTATACCATCTCGAGGCACCTCAAGCACATAGCAACACGACATAGCATGTATCTTAAAGAGGTTCTCCGTTTAGCACACAACAAAGATAAACTATTTCACAGAGACATAAGGTTCTCCATTCAGCACACAGCAAAGATAGACTATTCCATAGAGACACTTCAAGCACACAGCAGCACAAAGCGAAGAATACATTCATGGAGGTCCTCAAACAAGCACACAACTGAGATAGTATAGCTCCAACATATGGACATGCAACACACAAACCATAACTATGCATAGGTCCCAAACACATATCATATAACCCAAAGGCTCAGGGCAGCCAACATACAATATTCTACTAATGCCCCTAGCATCCATACATCACATACAACCGATACTCATGACATATAACAATCATATAGCAGCCATATACACAACATGCTTAACACACTAGCACATCATCATGCTCAATGCACAAACTAAAGAAGATAGGCATGATTAACACATATAACACACAATTCAAACAAGTTACCGACCTAGCCCAATGGTTTATCCAGGAGCGAAGTCACTTACCTCAAATCTCAGAAAAAACAGCAAGTGAAACCAAGGAAGATCGGTAATGGATTCTTTAAGCAACATAAGTCCAAAATATGAAAAACACCCTTATTAATCCTAAATTCCAATTAATTAAATAACTGAAAAGAGAATTTAGGGTTTCAAGAGGCAAATGACACTAAGGAAACACCGTTGTTTCTGGACCGGCGCTGCTGTCGTCCGACGAGTGCCTCCCACGCGCTACCTCGAATTGGCGAACAGGGACCATTTTTAGAATCTATTCACCGTCAGGAGTTCAACGCTGCTGGAATCAACCCCAACGGATCACCGACGCACCGCCACTCGCAGCTTGAATTCTCAAAGCATGTGTCACATACGCCGCCGCCATCCTTGCTTTCTACCGCAAGTGAGCTTCCACCGCTACTCCGATCGTGATTTTGATTTCACCGACATGTAGATCTTGACCTTCTGGTACTTTCCGACCCTTCGTTTGCTAAAATCTCCCTTTCGAAAACCGAGAAAGAGGGAAAAACATGGTTAAAATAAAAAAAAAAACTCGAGAAAACACGAAGTTTGGAAACTTTGATGGATTACCTGTTCTGGTTGGGATATGAGGAGGTGATGAGGAGGTTGTCCTCAAAATTTGGGCCAAAACGGAGCTACGGGAAGTGGGTGAACCCAAAAAGGAAGAGGGAAAACACCTTGCCGTCGCCGCCACTGATTCCGATCTATCAACTTCTACCACCACCTGCTACTGCCTTCCGGCAGATGGGTGCATGTGAGGGAGGAAGGTTTGGTTGAGAGGAAGAAATTTTTCGAGGGGGAGGAGTGGAAGTTGGCATGAAAGGGAGAAAAAGAGGGGCAATTTTGGGATGACCTCTTTCTTTTTGGAATAGGAAAATGGTTTTGGTGGCTAGGGTCCTAATGATATATTTATAGGGTTCACCTCAACCTTAAACCCTAGCCCTAAGTCCTCTAATTACGAGAATGCTATTACTTAATTTTCTTCTAATTTTTCCAAAATAAAAACCCCTTCTAAACCAATAAAATAATATTTATAAAACCCTCATCAAATAATCATAAAAAATAAAACAAACTTTAGTCTCTTAATTAACTCAAACAATTAAAAAAAATTAAGGGACGTTACATTCTATATTATTATTATTATTATTATTAATTAATTAAAATATTTTTTTAAGCCATAGGAAAAAACCTTTTACATTTCAATAACCTTTTAATTTTTTTAAAATCCAATACATTTATTATTGTTGATAAGTAATTATGAGAAAAAAATCAATTTTAACCTCTAAATTTGTCGTGTTGTATAAATTTTGACTCTAAACTTTCAATTTCATCAAATGAACCTCAAACTTATATAAGTATTGCAATCTCTCAATCCCAAACTTGAAGAAGTGTTACAATTTAAACCCTCTAATAAATTTTTACTTGAAAGATTGTTAAAATAAAAGTATATGTATTTAATGAATTATAAAACATATATGAAGAATAAGATTGAAAGAATTTCAAAGAAAAATGACATAAGAGCTAAACTTTTATTGAAATTTATAAGTTTTGGCAAAGTTATACAATGGTTAATTTGTGCACTAATCAAATTTAATTTTGTGCGATGCTTGATCTTGTTGAAATTAGTGAGTTTATGATAGTTTATATGTTATTATTGGTAAAAATAAATTGGTGAATTAGTGAAAGTTAAATAAATAATTAAAATGACAACATTTATCTAAGTCTAGGGTTCAATTTGATGAAATTGAAAGTTCAATGGTAAAATTGATACAACTTGTAACATCCCATAAAAAAAATATATTATTATTGGGCTTAATGACGTTTTTGTAATTAAGCCAAAAAGAGTTAGGGTTAGGGTTCACAAGTGTATCCTATATAAGGATAAGTTAGGCCTTAATCCTCCATCAGTTTTGTTTTGCCCAAAGGAAATAAGGAAAAAGAAAGGAAAAAAAAAAGATCGATTCTTTTCCGTCTCCTCTCCCACTCTCGATTTCTTCCCCTCTTCCTCTCAATTGTCCAATCCCTTGGCCACACTATCCAGCAACATCGAATCTAGAACGCAGCGGTCCAGATTTGGTTGGGTGCTCGGGATCGCAGACAAAATGTTTTGGTAAGTATATTCTCGTGTTTTGGAGTCTTTTCTCGTCGTTTCTTGGCAAACCAAGTGATCTTTCTTGATTTCTGGCAGTGGGAGGCTAAGATCCGTGGGAAACCTCAATTCTGGAAGGTAAGAATGTTGGATGTATGTTTTTCGGGTCTTTGTTCGGTATCGTACTAATCTCGTTTTTCCTCCTTTTTCCAGCCGAAAGTTCATTTTTGAGTGCAACGAAAGGTGGAAAAGGACCTTGAGGACCAGATCTACACATTGGTGAAAACGGGATGTCAATTGGAGATACAGAGAGCCCTCATGCGCCTGAAGAAGCAACCAGGACGTAAGCCATACGCGCCAACTTTGGGCAGCATGTGTAGGAGCGTGAGACCTCGGATTGGAGCGTGGTCGGTGGCGTTGAAACCGTAGTGACCTAAAGTTTCAGGATCCGGGCGCGTGTATTGGAATTCGGCGGCCCGTGGCCGCAGCGGCGCTTGGGTTGATTTTTCCTAAACAGTAAGCTTCCCTTAGTGTTTTGTCCCTGTATGTAGACTCAGAATGCATTAAAAAGTAGTTTTAGGATAAGTTTCTCAGTGAATTTCTTGTTTGACCTTAAGTTGACCAAGCGTGCTTTGACCGGTGCTTTGACCGGTGCTTTAGGAAGCTTATAGGACTCACTTTTTCTGACAATTCTTGTAATTGTATCTTGAGTTCTTTTAACTCTGCAGGCGCCATTTTATATGGTGCCTTAAATACTGGTTCAGCTTCTGGAATTAAGTCTATAAAGAATTCTATTTCTTGACTAGGTGGCAAACTTGGAAGCTCTTCTGAGAATACATTTTCAAACTCTCTTATGACAGGAACTGCCTTAATATCATCCTTTTAGTTTCGTAACTCCACCACGCTAGCTAGATATACCCAAGCCCCATGGTTGAGCAAATGCTTAGTCTTTAAGGCTGAAATTATTCTTGGAGTTGATTGTGTACAAGAACTCCTAAATTTAAATTTGGTTCCTGTTGGGAAGGTAAATATGACCTCTTTGTGATGGCAATCTATGCTTGCATAGTTTGCTGCTAACCATCCATTATGTCAAAATCACTTATATCTAGGATGATAAGAGTTACTCTTAGTTTATGTCCTGATACTAACAACTCACAGTTTTCCACTATTGAGTTAGCTGGCATAAATACTCCAACTGGAGTGGCTACAAATAGAATGTATCCTAAAGGCTCTAATTTCAATTGAGCATGTCGTGCAAACGTTGTGGAGATGAATGAATGGCTAGAGCTTGAATCAAATAAAGTAAAGGCATAATGCCTGAGGATGGGTAATCTACCTGTAACAACTGCATCTTGAATCTCCACTTCTTGAAGTGGAACAACAAACACTCGTCCTTTCTACTGTTGTGTGGCCTTATGACTGATAGGCTGGGTGTTCTGAGCGATTGATATTGGGTGACGAGCTTTGGGCAAGCCTTTGCATAGTGACCCGTCTGGCCATAGTTTAAACATACTTCTAAGTTTTGAAGACATTGCCCTTGATGGTGCTTTCCACAATCTCCGCACTTAGGATATGTGAGAGTTTGGTTATTCTATTGTGATTGTATGCCCTGAGTGCTTTGGAAATTTTTGATTTGGCGCTGCGAACGTTGGAAGCCATGTTGGTAGAATTTCTTCTTTTAATTTGGCATAAACCCTCGTTCAATAGTTGAAGTTTTGGCAGCATGTTCTACTTCGATGAATAAGGCCGACTCGAGGGCAAGTGCATATTATTTTTCTCAAAGAGCAGTAATAGTGCCCTGAATGCTCTCTTTTAGGCCTCATATAAATCTTTCCACCTTTTTCTCTTATGTGTCAACTAGCCGGAGAACAAAGTGAAACAAACGATGAAATTTCCGTACGCACTTTGCCACTAACATGTTCCCTTGATGAAGATTGAGAAACTCTACTTCCTTTTGATATCTAACGGTCAAGGGAAATTATTTATAAAAAGCTCGTCTGAATTGCTGTAAGGAGATTGAACCTTTGATTGCCTTTTCTATGGATTCCCACCAAAACTTTGCATCTCCTCTTAACATGAAGGTGGCGCAATTTACCTTCTATTCTTCTTGGCTGTTCATGTGGCAGAAAGTAGTTTCTATTTCGACTATCCAATTTTCTGCTACAGTTAGATCCACAGATGATCCATCAAATGTTGAAGGATCAAACTTCCTAAATTTTCGAATGATTTTTGAGTCATCCGTATTATTAGGTATTGGTGTGGTGGATGATGTTGTGCTTCCATTACTCATATTCTGTATTAGTATTTGCAGTGCTACTGGGGTAAGTAACATTTGAGGTGTTTGTCCATTTCCTTGATTTTGACCCCTTGTGGGTTCACTTCGAGGTCTGCCTCATCGTGTTGGAGCTCATCGAGATGACATCTATTACACACATCTTATAATAACGAAACAATCTAATCCTGCTTCTCTTACTCATACTTATGCTTGATAAATTATTTACTAAGTTACTTGTCTAAAAATTTCACTTACCAGCGTATTCGGCATAACTGAGGGCATCACTTAATAGGACAGACCATCGAACATCACGACTCTTCTAATGCAGGTAAACCGAATTGGCTCAAATGCTCTAATAGCAAACTGTAACGATCTGACCTTTACATAACAAGGTCCGACCATTACGACATGCATACCCAGACCTTTCTATAGTTTTGGTCAAATTTTTTTAAAAGAACAAATAAAAACTTTTATTAATCAAGTAGTAAAGACTTTACAAAAGTTTCTTTTATAAAACACCAGGATTCATAAAATGTTAGCATAGTGGAACAAAATACATATATGACCAAAACAGTGAGTTTGATGGTTGACCCCTTGAATGATGTCTAGTCATGCCACCTACGCTCTATCCTTACCTACAAAGTCTGTAAAATAGGATGAGTGTATGATATACCCAGTAAGTAGCTCTCCCCTATGGTAGTGCTCAAATGCACAGTCACATGCAACGTGTCATAAAAACATATGATTGAGACCCAAAACGTGAAATTATCGTAACATGGTAGTCGGTTACGCTTCCAACATGAGTTCCACTTCCCTAATAGGAAGATGTGAACTTAAGCGAAACTAACTCATCTGATGATTAGCAGTGGCATGCAGTCAGTAGGGCCAGAGTCGCATCCAACATCAACTGTTAACATAAACGTAAGATGAGACTAGAGGGGTGCAACCATACATACCTTGCTAGCTCTAGAAGCGTAGCCTATACTCAGGGGCGGATCCAGAAATTTATGTCAGAGGGGCACAAATTGAATATAGTTTTAGATGTATTATTATTAGCGACAAATCTAGAAATTTATGTTGGGGGCACAAATTGAATATGATTTTAGATGTAATAAAATTTTAAAATTATGTAATATTAAAAATCATTTGTATGTACAATTTTTTGTTTATATTTTTG
>JAOANK020000006.1:1305949-1319516 GCA_026257165.2 Telfairia occidentalis
CATCATTTTTTTTAAAATATTTTCATACATTAAATTTGTAATTATATTTAAGAAAAAAAACAAAAACAAAAACAAAAATGTCATTTCTTGACAAGTTCTAAGTTTCAAACTCATTTAATAATTTGTAAATATTGCATCTTAGCTAGAAAAAATTCATACACCATGATTTTCATACCTCCCTCATGTACATTTACTATCATTTTATTAATTTTTTTAGGCTATCATTCTTTTCGCAATCATCTACTTGCACTTGCATAATTCACATAGTATCTTCATATTCATCTCCTACAATTGTTATATTTTTTAAAAAAAAAAAAAAAAAAAAACCTAAAACCACGAAAAAGTTTAAAAAAAAAAACAAATATGGTTCTACAATCATTCTTGCATTACTCATATTCATGAATATAATCATAGGTCATTTTGTATATTTCCTTGTAGCATAATCATTTAATAATTTAAAAAAAGAAAAAAAAAACATGTATCATTGTTTTTTATATTTTCCATGAATGACATATTTTATTTCCCATTTTGGAAGTATATATTGCATTAAATTAGTAATTACCTTGCACATACATATTTTTTAGGTAGAACTTTAAAAAAATTACAAAACTTATTAGTTTGTTGTGATTAATTCTTGTTGTGCATCACTTCTTTACTCATCATATCATGTATTGCATTGCATCTTTAGAATCATAAATTAATATTCACATCTCACTAATGATTGAATCAAAACAAGTTAATGAACTTAACCTCGATTTTCTTTAACAAACATGAGAATTTAAATATTGTTTAAACAAAGCAGACTCTTTGTTGAAAAAAAAAGGAGGAAAAGACAAATTCGAAAAAAAAAAAGAGAGAAAAAGAAAATGTGAATGTCATCATGGGCTCTCAACCACACAAGCTTTTCATATAGCTTTCTTTTCCCTTCAAGTCTCTATCTTAACCACCTTTACTCCAAAATTTTATTATCTTTAAACCTATACCTTGTCGCTCAATTTGCCACTAATACATTTGAGCCAACTTTCATCTATGACCTAACACCCCACTTTTCTTATCATGGATACTCAAGCTTTGAGTTGAATAAAGTTCCTATTTTCTGATACCATAACGTTGCTTATAGTAAGGCAAATTTGTCATTTTTCTTATTCTCACGCCATATATTTGCCAACTTTTGCATCTTATAATACCTTTGGGAAACCTTGACTCGTATGCTATGAGATGACCTTGAAAGTAATAAATAATATTTATCTCTAATTGACTCCATTTCAAGTCATGATGAGAATTGCAATTTGGTTTATCATTTTTTATATCTCAAGTTTGCAAATTACATGCATAGTTCTTACATTCATTGATGTGTTCACAAATTCACATTTGATTCATTTGAGTTTGTCTTCATAGTCAAACATTTCCCTTCTTTCAATCTTATTTCCATCATCCCTTAAATAAAGTGGGGTCATTTTTAAAGACAACAATTCTAAGGATTAGATATGCTAACAACCTCGGAGTGGATCTCATTGGACAACTAAGTTCAAGATCCAAATGCAAGCAAATAATGTGAGTGCACAATCAACTCTGAACAACCTTTGGAATGAAACACTTTTTTGTGTTTGAAGCCTTAAATACAAGCTGATTGAATAAAGTGTTAAAGTGTTAATGGGCACATGCGAGGTGGTTTCCAGCTAATAATTGTCAGAAGAAGAAGGCTTGCTAGAAAGATAAAAAAGGAGGATGATAGTATCGTTCAAACTCTCAATCTACGCTGGCAAGATGGCCTCCATGTCAAAAGTAAAAATACACAATTATTGGGTAAACATTGGATATTCCCCTAACACCACTCTTTGTTAGGAGATTTGATATTTGGATTATAAAGGGAACACACGAATATTTTGTTGAGTGCCGAAAGAAAGTTTATATGCTTCAATGCATCTCATACCATATCACTATTCTCATTTTATGACTCTGGCGTAATAGTTTCGACGCTCATATTTAGTGATTTTCTTTCTGTATACTCCAACTACCACAATTATCAATGGTCAAAACAAGTGAAGATTGAAATTATAGTCCTTGCAAAAAAGGAACAAAAAAAGAAGAAGAGAAAAAAAAAAGAAAATATCAAGGAAGAATTCATTTGATCTCTACAATTTTGAATGACAGTTAATTGACAATGAGTGGGATCAAATATGGCACCCACATATGTTGAAACAAAAAGATGGCAGACCTATAGCTGCGACAATGTCTAGTTTGCACTTGTTGAGAAATTTATGAGGCAGTTTAACTTTTGCAAAAGGCCCAATATATACTCAATCATCTTTATGTTGGGGCAATTATGAGCCATTAGAGTACATATAAAAAATATGAAGAAAATGTCGAGATAATGAAACAAAGTATCATGTTTGACGACACACAACACTCTTCTTCAAGTATTGCACTAAAAGAACATTGTCTGAAAAAAGAAACATTGGAAATTTTTTTGAAGTCATCCAACCTAGTAGAATCATTCATTACTTGAAGCACTTGACTTGGGCAAGGAAGTATCTTCTCAAAGTCTTAGGACTACATAAAGTGTTAGTCAGTTCTCTATCTCCAAGACTTCAACTAGGGTAAAATCATGTTTTAGACATAAGAAACGTTCTCAAATGTGGATCGAAGCCCTAAGATTGTTGACACATTGCACAGTCGTGCCATTTTTACTTAATAGTTTGGAAAGTCGTTTGAAATGAAAAAAAAATACTAAAACAAGGATAGCCCTATTTTGGAGAAAGTCGTCATTGCATTGGAAGAAATATATGAGTTGGAACTGTCTACTTGGCTTGAAGAAGATACTACTTGAGGAAAGATGGTTTGCTCACTAATATACTTGATCAATCTATTGCAGTATATGAGAGAAATCTTAGGAAGCTATGTCAACGAGTCCTAGAAAAGTGTCTAAGAAATGATTTCATTTTTACCTCTTTCATTTATATCCTTCATTCTCCACTTATATATATCCCACAATTCTCATGTTCCCATTTTTATTGTGTATATCATACTTCTTTTATTCAAATATTACTTTGAGGTCCATTTTTGTAAATGGTACTTCTTCGTTCTCATTATCCATCTTTATCTTTGTTAAAAAAAAATCTAAAATCTCCCCTTATATCTTTAGCCTATAGGTCACACATTCAGTCTACCATACTTGTCATTGCAAAACTGAGATTGAAAAATAGTTAGACCAAATATGATAATATTGTGAATTACTTTTAGTAGTCATTCAAATATTATATGAGTTGAAAATGACCCAAAACTTCAACCAAGTGAGTCATTCTACGTCCTAAAATCTATCAAACTGTATCTTAAAGGTTTCATCGACCTAAGAAACCTTCAGCAATTACTCTCATACTTTCATATGTTGCAATAATATCTCCTAAAATCACTCAATAGCTAGTTGTGATTAACCCCTAGATGCAGGGGCAAATTTACGAATGGGCCAAGGGGCACGTGCCCCTCCGGATTTAAAATTTACTTACTTTATATGTATTAAAATTTTACATATATTATAGAATTAGCATTGTAGCCTAGCTGTAGAATTGGTAGGAGGTGTGTGTGCCTCCTTGGGTGTGAGTTTGAGCCCATGTTTGGGCACTTTTGTTCTTTTTTAGGTCCTTTTAATATAAATCAAGGTTGGTGCATTGGTGTCCTTTTTAATTTACGTGGGCTTAAGTCCAATTAATTTAATATTAGTTAAAAGTTAAGTTTTATATAATATAATAAAAAAACCTAACATTCTTCTTTCATTTTCTTCTTCTTTTTTTAATAACCCATAAAAATTTTTTGTTTCAACAATAAACACTAAATTTTCCACTTTTTTCAAAATGTATCATTTACTTTGCAAGTAATTTCTCGCTTTTTATTCATATTATTGATATTATTAGTATTTTTAATTTATTTACTTTACAAGTAATTTCTCTTTTCTTATGTATATTATTGATATTACTTCGTCTTTCTTTTAAGTTTAGAGTTAAAGTTAGGGGACAATTTTTTTTTACTTTATTGAAAATGTATTATTTACTTTACAAGTAATTTCTCTCTTTTTATTTATCATATTAATATTATGTTTCTTATTTTAATTTTAGAGTTAAAGTTAAGGGACAAATATTTTGTCCCGACACAAGACATCCATAATATTACATTGACAAGTAAGAATAAAAAATTTTCTAAAGTACTAGTTCTTATATAATTTGTTACTTATGTGATATGTCTTCAGTATTTTTGTATTAATATTCGTGTGGAGTTAACTTCAAATCGATATAGAGAAATATTATAAATGAAAAACAACCTTCTGAAAAAAAAATATTAAAAATTATGATAGGTCTACTACAGAAATAAATTTAGGAGAACTAGGCGAATTTTGATTTTAGTCTATATATGAATACAACCTATTTAAAATAAAAAAATATATATTGTTTTCTTTTGTTCAAATCTATAATATTTTTTTTGGAAGGTAAAATGTATGGTCATTATGAAACAATATATACATATATATATATACGAATTCAAAAATATAAATATTTATAAAATTTTTAATAAAAGAGTTGCATTTCATTTTTTGCTACAAAATTTGGGCCCTTTTATTCAATTTTCTTGCAATTGTGTGTTTGATCACTCTCTCTCCTCTCTCCCTGAGAGGCAAAAATAGCCACAAGAACTCCGCCCAAAAATGGCGGAAATGGAGGATTCAAGATTACTACTGCCACAAACCATGGAACACGAGGACAAAGCTCAAACACAGAGCCGGAGAAAACTAAACTTTTGGGTTTACGCAGGAATTTTCCGCCCCCAGCAATTCAAACTTCTGTGGACAACTTCTGATCCTCCCATTGTCTTTGTACATAGAATCAAATGGTTATGTTCGCGTAGCTGCATTTCGGACATTCATATTGGGAGTCAGAATGGTAAGTAAATTAAGGATTCGATCTTCAAATTTTGAACAATCGCGGATTGGAACATTTTGGCAGTTTCATGCAATTGGCGGGAGATTTCACAATGGTGTGATACAATTGCATTCGTAGAGTTTATAAGAACGTTAAAACCCTCACTCGATATGAAATGAATGATTCGACTATCTGTTGATAAGAAAGAGAGACAACGAGAGGAGAAAAAATCTTTTTTGTTTCATGTTCTGTTACTGTACGATACAGTTGTATGTTATTTAAAGATAATGGTATTTCTTAGAGATTATGTTATGGTATTGATAGCTCTGTTAGCTTATTCAGATATGAAACGATCAATTCAATTTTGTGATTAATAAACCTTGAAATGCTCACATCCTTCTTGAGCTACAGGCACTATGGAAACATGTAAATATATTTATGTAATGCGTGTCAAATACTGGTTGAAGTATGGCGCATGAATTAAGATTGAAAAATAATTTAAAAAGATCTATTTATCTAATATATGATTGATTTGAATACTTACTAAGATTGTCTATAATCTGCTGCAGGACAAGTCAGTCAATATCGTTGTTGGTTCCCAGATATGGGTGGGAGATATAGAATCTGTTTGGATTGATGGACTCGTATTGAACATCACTGGGGAAGATGCTGAGATCCAAACTAGTGACGGGAGGCAGGTAAAATAGTTTCATTGCTAATCTCATTAAATAATAAATTTAAACAAAAGTTGGATAATAAATTCAGTTATCAAGAGGCTTGCACAATGGAGAAACAAGATAAGGCTACACAAACTATACTAGTTAGCCCTCAGTCATATAAAATTAAGAAAACGAGGAATACATCCAGATTCTCGGACTGAAGTCCACAAAGGAGTCAAGAAGTGAGTTCTATTCCAAATCGCTTTGCTCAACGATCTAAGTTAGACAAGTCATGTATGCAGAACCTCTATCATATAATTGAAGTTGAAAGAGAAAGTGGAGCCTGAAGGGGTTGCTAAAAGAGCCATCAGAGAGAAATGGTGATAGTGTATATGAACAAGAAAAGAGTGCAAGAAGGTTATCTGGCCCGCTGATTTTTTTCTCGAAAGCAGATAGTGATGCATTTCTCGCAAAATGAGAATATTAAGTGCATTTCTTCTGAAAGAGAACACTAAGTGCATTTTTTAAAGAAAAGGGTGTGGAAGAAGAGGAATGTTGAGTTCCTTGAAAACTAAATTTTCAAGGACAACGGTTTATCTTTAGACACTGGAGTTGATTTCTGCCTATTTGAGTGTAAACTATATATCTGGTTAAATTATCAAATGTCAAAAAAGTTGATTCGAAGGAGAAACCTGAGGTATTGGGCTCCAAATTATAATAGTCTTGAGAGTTGCCCATCGTCACTCAACTATTGATGTACGCATGTCAGTTCAAAGTAACTTGCACAGAGCTTTTATGTTTTCTTTTTGTCCGTTGAACTCATTTTCCACTAATATTCCTTGTTGTCAAAGTTGACAGCCATATGTCATTTTGATTCTCCAACTTTCTTTCTGTTGGAAAAATACCGACCTTTATAGTTTTGAATATAATCATTATCTCCTGATATAAGTAGTAGATATAAGTCATAAATTTATTAACTATCGGTTAAATTATTGAAGTATTGTACAAGGTGTGCCTCAAATCACTCAAGCCTTTTCTTTGTCTCACAATTTAGGACTCTTGAAGTCTTTGTGCCTCATTGTGTCTATTTTCTTCAAAACAACTCAATTTACTTTTCATATGTTTGTCAAAATATTACTCAAGTTTATGCTGGCAGGTCGTTGTAAAAATGTCAAATCTATATCCAAGGGATGCAGAAGCTCCTACTACTGGAATTGACGATATGACTAAAATGTCATATTTGAATGAGCCGGGATTGCTGCATAATCTCGCTATCAGATATGCAGTAAATGAAATCTATGTAAGATTGTTATGGGTATTAGTAATTCAGCTGGTGAAAGAAATAGATTCATTATAAACCAGCTAGGGATCCAAAAAATAACTCTCTGACATTATACAGACTTATACTGGAAACATTCTTATTGCCATCAACCCTTTCCAAAGTATTTCAAATCTGTATGAGGCCTATGTGATGGAGCAGTACAAGGGAGCACCGATTGGGGAGCTGAAACCGCATGTTTTTGCAATAGCTGATGTCGCATATAGGTGAGCTTCTTTTTGACTTTGTCCTACTTTTTGTTTTCTCATGAGATGACATAGACTATCTTAAACTTGTGGCAGGGCTATGATAAATAATGGGAAAAGCAACTCCATTCTGGTAAGTGGTGAAAGTGGGGCTGGTAAGACTGAAACCACCAAAATGCTTATGTGTTACCTTGCATTTTTGGGCGGCCATGCTGCATCTGAAGGACGGACTGTTGAACAACAAGTTTTAGAAGTATGTTGGATACTAACTCTAGTTAATCTAACTACTGTAACACAAAGTTATGAACATATACCTCATATGATATTAATTCCAGCACCCTATGGTGTCTCTAGGGTGCATGGGATTATTAATCATGCATTTGGTTTGTTCTTTCCAACTGCTAGTTTAAGGATACATTAATATGCCATGATAGTCTTAGCAGAAGAAGACTTTTGGCACCGAGTTATGAAACCAAATACTAAGTTCTGACCGATGCATAGGAGATGGATATAATTTTAAACGTACCGATTAATGAGCAAGGTTCTGGATAACATGACGTTTTCTTAATTTTTTCTTATTTGTTGGCACATCAATCCATGGATCTATTTCATGCATGATTAACTAGGCAAGGAACTTATTGTATCCTGACAAATGTAAAATGCATGATTGAAAATTGACTCCTACTAAAATCAGTGGAGGACTTTAAAGGACACTCATGGCCATATAGCTTATTATGGAACCTAATAACATTAAGATACAACGTATGGCATGTTATATCTAATTTTATTAATATATGCAGATTTCTATTTGTTTATTATTCTTTTCATCGTGGAGAGTTAACAAGATTAGAGGTGGATCTTATTCTGATATATGTAAAATGCATTATTGAAGTTGGCTCCTACTCAAATGTGTGAAGACATTTAAATGACACTTGTGACCATATAGTTTATCATGGAATCTTTGAGATATTAAGAGCTAGGAATGCACATCATAAATTTGTTTTGATATTGTTGTATGCCTATTTTTATGTATTAAATTATTTTTGTTGGTGATTCACATGTAATTCAGTCCTTACGCAAATATGAACTTCAACTATTTTTTCACTTATGAAATACCCTTCCAAAATTGCTACTTTACGAAATTGGGGAACATTCTTTTGTCCTGATAAGAACTAGACTTTACGTTTGAGGACAATTCAAATTCTCAAGAATTTTCATTACCATGCCAATAAAGTGTGAACCAACTTTGCATGTAGGTAGAGCTCCATGAAAGAAAATGCAGAGAGCAGTCCTCAAAATTTTATTGAGGCCATAAGAATTTAATGGTAACAAACTGAGTTAAGCTCATTGAAGAACATAGTTTTCAGATGCCTCTTTTCTTTTTTCAAGGGGAGGGTTTTTTCACAATTTTTTTTATCTTCTCAGGAGACTTGAGATTTTGAACTTTATTAACCATTTATAAGTTTGCATTTCCTTATGAATTTTTGCATTGAAAGAGCATCTACTTTTGCCTCGCTTGGTTGATGTATACTTTACTTGATGTAATATTTAACATCAGTCTTTATAATATCATGGGGTTTGGAAACTTGAATCACGTTGTTTTTTTCCATGGTTCCCTGTGTTATGTGGTGACATCTTCTCAAGTTTGGTTATATTTTATTTCTCTCAACTTGAATCCTGTTTAAACATGATGCAGTCAAATCCAGTTCTTGAAGCTTTTGGAAATGCAAAAACAGTAAGAAACAACAATTCAAGGTAAAAAGTTATCCTTATACTTTAGCTTTTGCAACGTAGGGATTTTTTCAGAAATAATTGAATTGACAATTACATGAACTGACTTTTGCTGGATGTTGTGCTTCCATTTTCATGTACATGTACGTGTTTCCTGTTGATATTAGACCCTTCATTTGATCATATGATCCTTTTTTTCTCTCGTAGAAGTGTGAAATTTCAATAATTTGTTGCATGAGATGCCTATTGATAATTTATTGTATACATTAGCACAGCCGTTTTGGGAAATTTGTTGAGATACAATTTGACAAGAAGGGAAGAATATCAGGAGCTGCCATTAGAACTTATCTCCTTGAGAGATCACGGGTTTGCCAAATATCAGACCCTGAGCGGAACTATCATTGCTTTTATCTTCTCTGTGCAGCTCCACCTCAGGTAGATGTTCCTTTTTTTGTTTGTTTTTTCCCTCTTCTCCAATGGTTTTTTCTTGCCACCTAGTCCTTATTAGCAGAGTGAATTTTTTTCAGGAGAGAGAGAGATATAAGCTTGGAAATCCAAAATCATTTCACTATCTAAACCAATCAAATTGTTATGAACTGGCTGGTGTAAATGATGCTCACGATTATCTTGCTACAAAGAGAGCCATGGATATTGTTGGAATAGGTGAACAAGAGCAGGTGATATCTTACTCGAGATGTAACTATCCATTAAATGTGTCAACCTACTGATAAATGCTTTCTTTTTTCCTTGCTCTTTCTTTCAGGATGCAATTTTCAGAGTTGTGGCTGCAATTCTCCATCTTGGTAATATTGACTTTGCCAAAGGAGAAGAGTCTGATTCATCATTTGTAAAAGATGAAGAATCAAAATTTCATCTTCACATGACTGCAGAGCTTCTCATGTGTGACTGGGGCTTTGCTTTTATCACTTTGTATTTCTCATAATGACGTGCATGTTTTGTATTTTCTGATCTTAATAAGTATTTCAGGTGTGACCCCAATGCATTGGAAGATGCACTCTGCAAGCGCATGATGATTACACCGGAGGACATCATTAAGAGAAGTCTTGATCCGCTTGGTGCAACAGTTAGCAGGGATGGATTAGCCAAGACAATATATTCTCGTTTGTTTGACTGGTAATATTAGTTACTTTAGCACAGCCACGTTCAAATTCTGTTGTAGTTAATTTTTTTTTCCTTACACCATCAACAAGAATTATTACAGTCCATTGTTTTTTACTTATCCAGGTTGGTTGATAAAATCAATGTTTCCATCGGACAAGATCCTTGCTCAAAATATCTGATCGGAGTCCTTGATATTTATGGTTTTGAGAGCTTTAAAACTAATAGGTGATGTTTGTAACATAGACGAACTGTACATTGATTCAGACGCCCATGCTCACAACACATGCATATATATAGATATTTGCCATTTTCTTGAAATAGGGTTGTTTAATATCTGTTAGCTAGCTTTTAACTAGTTGAGCAATAATAAAGATCTCTTAAAATTAGAGCAGTTGTTGATTTGGGATTAGATATTAATTGATAAGTGTATGTTGACTATGATTTTCATTCATTCTCTTCAGTTTTGAGCAATTCTGCATCAATTACACTAATGAAAAGCTGCAACAACATTTCAACCAGGTACGAGGTCAGTCTCGTTTGAAAACTTATCTTTGATCTGTACTTTTTTCACTCTTCTTTTTATCTTTGAATGTCAACTCTGGATGTTATGATGTTATCCAGCACGTATTCAAGATGGAGCAAGAAGAATATGTAAAAGAAGAAATTGATTGGAGCTACATAGAATTTGTAGACAATCAAGATGTCCTGGATCT
The DNA here is from genome assembly GCA_026257165.2 of Telfairia occidentalis. Lineage (NCBI taxonomy): Eukaryota > Viridiplantae > Streptophyta > Magnoliopsida > Cucurbitales > Cucurbitaceae > Telfairia > Telfairia occidentalis. The sequence goes on from JAOANK020000006.1 coordinate 1,316,609, forward strand.
TATCGAGAAGGTTCAATTTTTTCCTCATTACTTTGCTTCTGGAGTATAAAGAAAGTGCCACTCACAACACATGCTTTTGCTTTTACAACTGATATTTTATCATTTGGTATTAGAGCACTACTTGATCCAAGGATGCTCAAAATAACCAAAAAAGAATTTAATTCCAAAAATACTGAATTAAGAGGACATATGACTCAAAAAAAAAAAAGAAAAAGAAAAAAAAAGGAAAACTGAAAGGACATATATATTTTTTTTGGATAAGAGAAAGGACATATATTTCAACGCAGGCAATTTACTATTTCCTGTTGATGAGCTATTTATTAATGATAATTAGATGAATAATCTTGTCCAATAAATTGTCTTTGGATCGTCTTTTGAATTTTGAATATGGAAAATCTTTTACTATGTAATACCTGAACAGATATGCATTTCTTTATTGGTATTGCGACTGATGGCATTAACTTGTTTCCCGGGAATACAAATACAACGATTGATATCTTTCAATTATGAACATGATCTACTAATTTAGCTTATCTCTTAGTATCCCTATCTGGCATAGCCTCTAATTCTTTTTGTCTTTGCAGAAACCAGGTGGAATCATTGCTCTTCTTGATGAAGCTTGGTATGCTTGCTTATTCTTTTTCTGAAAATCTTTTAAATTTTCTTCCTCCGGCCATAAGACAAGTTGCATGCTTGATCAGCACTTAGAGTAGCTCTTCATGAATTCATAATTTTCGGTACTCTAGAAATTCATCTGGACAAACATATGTTAAGCCAAAGCTTCGTTGTAATATCTATATGCAATTTTTTCTAGGAAACTACTAGTACTTGCAAATGCAATTAAGATTCTTTAGGCAGAAAAGAAATCGCTTATTTGCAAATTTACTGAATTTATAGACTAAAATGACTATATCTATTCTAGGAAATGGTCTTAGTTCGGAAAGGGGGTCTCCTAGTAACAAATTTTTGAGGTCCAATGAAGACACTAACCTTAGGCTAATTTATTATTAGCGTAAATAAGAAATTGGGATCAAATATGATGATTGGAACTAATAAAGAAATGAAGGGGTGCAAATTCTTCCAACTATTTTTTACCCTTAATAGGTATGGGTGAATACAGTACCTATTAGCCTCACATCTCAAACATACAGAATTTTGGCTAAAGCCCTTGTAGAATGGCTAAAAGAAATCCTTCCTTAAAGTACCTTTGGGTATTATCTGGGAAAGTCAAAATTGGCCGTCCCATCCGGATGAGGTTGTGGACGAGTGGAGATGCAGTATGGGAAAGAGGTGATTTTCAAGCTGGATATCCAAAACGCCCTTAACAAGGTTGATTAGACTTCCTTCATAGCATCCTTGTTGCCAGAGTTTCAACAATGGAATGTTTTTAAGATTGGCCGCAGCATCCACCTTAAGAAGAGGTTGTGTTAGAGGGACTTCACCTATGAAGCACGGACACTCCAAAATGGAGGAAGTGTCCTTGTCGGACACGGGCACGCTCCAGACATGTTATTTCAAGTGACCCTTTTTTTTTTTTTTTAATTTCGGACACGCACAGGACACATTTTTTTTTTTTTCATTTGGTCCCCGTCATTGATAGGAAAGCTTTAATATTTAGCTTTTTCATTTTGTATGGAAATTGGAAAACTAGTTTCTTACTTCCTTTTTTGTATTAGCTCTCTAGTTTTCTTTATTTTTATTTGTGCCATGTGTTGTAAACTTTATTTTGTGAGTTAAATTTGTTGAATTATATGTTTTGTAGTTAAATTATTGTCAAAAGATTTGACATTTGTTGGATAATATAATTTTATATATTTTACCTATTATGAAGTAATAAAAAGATGCATATAAACATATATATCTAAAAATAAATAAATAATAATAATGTATCCCCAACATGTCCATGTCCTACTTTTTTAGAAATTGGCGTATCGCCATGTCGTTTCATGTCCGTGTCCATGTCCGTGCTTCTTAGGACTTCACTAATCTAGAAATAATGTGAAATTAGTGTTGGTGCTGCCGCCAACCATCATTTTTATTCTCTTTGACATAATGCCTTTAGACTGATCTTTGACATAATGAGTATTGGTCTCCTAAATTTATTTAAAGCCTTTGCAGCAAGGCTTAGGAGATTAATCTTTCGAGTAGCCGTCCCTCCCTTAATTTGATTTACTAAGGGTTGGCCCTCAAGGATAATCTTAGGGCTTTGTCTTTGTCAAATCCTGTCATTTAGAAGATAGAATTCAAGTGGAATTTTGGTCCATGCTTAGGAGGTCCTTGATCGATCTTCAATCGTGAAAGTATACAAAAGGAAGAAGAGTGGGATTGTGAGGCCTCCAATCATACAAACATATTTGAGGAAGGGCAAGACAGGGAGTTACCATCTAGAATGGAGTGAGCCAGGGAGGGATCATGCCTAGTACGGCCTGCCTAAAGTTTTTGGGTTCTTTTGCAGGGGTGGCTACTGGTTGGGGACATTCTGAATTTTATGAGCGTTTTGTCTTTTGGAGGAGAGGACCAACTCTCTCGAATAGCTGGAAGGACATTAGTGTTTTTTCGTGTGTTTATTTCTCCTTTGATATTTGAACTTCTCTAGTTTATGATTGTTATCAATAAAATATCTTGTGATTAGCTATGTCTAAGAAGCATGGACACGAAACGACACGGCGATATGCCAATTTCTAAAAAAGTAGGACATGGACACGTTGCGGATACGTTATTTTTTTTATTTTTTATTTTTAGATATATATGTTTATATGAATCTTTTTATTACTTCATAATAGATAAAATATATAAAATTATATTATCCAACAAATGTCAAATATAAAATATCAAGTCTTTTGACAATAATTTAACTACAAAACATATAATTCAACAAATTTAACTTACAAAATAAAGTTTACAACAC
>JAOANK020000006.1:1329064-1339787 GCA_026257165.2 Telfairia occidentalis
GGGTGATTGATAAATATAATGGAAAGAAGGGTTGGTGAATATTTAGTGTAAATACTAGTAGGAATAAGGGTTAAGTGTGCTCCTTTTTTTAGCTTCCAGATTAGTTACCATGCCAGAATCGTAATGTTCTAATACCACTTTAATAGAATTTACCGTGAGTCAGAAAAGTTTGGGTAGGTGGGCTTCTTTGGTGGGATGTGAGGTTGGGTCCTTCCCTTCGTCGTATTTAGGTTCTCCTAGGAAGTAATCCTAGCATTTTGCCCTTTTGGATTCCGGTCTTACGTCTTAGAGAAAGTTTGGAAGCGTCTGACATTTTGGACGAGAAGTTTCTTTTTTAAAGACGGTAGATTGACTCTCATTTAGTCTATGTTGAGTGGAATTCCTACTTATTTTCTCTCTTCATTCAGGATTCTTCTGTGTGTTAGCAAAATGTTCGAAAAGTTGATGATGAATTTTTTGTGGGAATGGATTGATGAGAGGTGAGGTGAAGTGAGATAATGTGGCTAAAGCCTTGGGGGATAGGTAGTGGTAACTTGCAGAAGCATAATGAAGCCTTCTTGGCCAAATGGCTGTGGCACTTTCCTTGGGAGTCTAATACTTTATGGCATAAGGTTATAGTGAGAAAATATGGTATTCATCCTTTCATCTAGGGTGCAACTTGAGGTGTATTGGGTACTTCCAAGAATCAGTTGAGAGTTGTTTTTGAGGGGCTTCCTTTTTTCTTCTGAGTTTGTTTAGTGTGTTGTGGGTGAGGGGATTGATACCTATCTTTCGGAGGATAAGTGGTTGGGATCCCTCTGTTCTTTGTTTCCTCGTTTGTATGGCCTTTCTTCCAAGAAGCTCCACTTCGTGACCTCCATTTTACCTCTTTTGGTGTCTCTTCTTCACTTTCTCTTGGCTTTTGTTGCTCTTTATTCGATTAGATAACGACGGATTTTATGACCCTTTTGTTCTTGTTGGAGGGTTTTGTAGCTGTCGAGGGAGGAAGGATTTGCGTTTTGGGGGTCCCAACCCTTTTAAAGGGTTCTTGTGCAATTCATCCTTTTATTGTCGGGTGAACCCTTCTTTTATCTTCCTGGTTTTTGCCTTGATTTTGGATGGTAAAAATTCCTAAGAAAGTCCGATTTTTTTGTGGCAAATGCTTCATAGTGGAGTTAACACTTTGGATTTCATCAAGAGGAAGTCTTCCTCTTTGATAGGGCAGTAGTGTTGTATCCTGTGCAGGGTAGTGACTGAGGACCTCGATCACCCTTTATGGCTTGCGGGTGTTTGGGCGATTTTGTGGGGTTTTTGGCTTGAGAGAAACAATCATTTGAGGGATGAGAGGCCTTGTGAGGAGGTGTTTCTCTTAGGGCCTCTGTTCTTGAAGGAGTTTTGTAATTATTCCTTAGGTATCATTTTGCTTGATTGGAGCCCTGTTTAGTGTATTTCGGCGCCTTTTCTTAAGCTGTCTTTTTGTATGCCCTTTGTATTCTTTCATTCGTCTTCAATGAAAGTTGTTTTTCTCATTAATAAAAAAACTTTGATGGAATTTACTGGAACGTTTATTAACTTAGGGAAAATCCAATCTCCCTTACAACTAGTACTTTTAGTTTTAAGCCAAAAAAGAAGCATACAGAACCCATGTTCCTACTAGCATTTATACTAAATACTTACCTGACCCTGCACATGCGGACTTAATGACTATTGACTAAGGACTGTTTTTCCACAATTTCCCACCACCCATTTATTACTACAATTTCCAATTATATATTTATCAATTTCCCCTCTGCTTCCTTTTGTATACTTTCACAATTGGAAGTTTATCAGTTCTGTGTTCATACACTTGTGCTAACCATTTATCTCATGCAACAAGTGTAAAGGCCATGTTTATTTGGCCAATTCTCACGTTGTTTCTTTTGAATTCTGCCTTTTAATCAACATAAATATGTCCATAATGTATAAATGCCACATTTACATCCCTAGAAGTTTTTATATTTATCTTTGGCCTGCTGTAGTTGCAATGTCAATTCATTTATCAAATGCAAAAGATATTGTCAAATTAGATCTCACAACCAATTAACAATCTATTGTGATACAAATTTGATGATTAATCTACATTTTTTTATAGTACTTTTTATCTCTAATCAATATTGTATTGAATGAGGAAATATTGGCTACATGAACTAGTCCATGAAAATCTTGCTGCATGCGGCTTGTTTTTGTTATTTGATTAAAGTTTTCTTTTTTCCCATTTGACCTAATTAATTTTATAATTTTTATTAACAGCATGTTCCCAAAATCAAATCATGAAACATTTTCACAAAAGCTATATCAGACCTTCAAGAATCATAAACGCTTCACCAAGCCAAAATTGGCTCGCTCAGATTTTACGATTGTTCATTATGCTGGAGATGTGGGTTTGTCTTTCTGTTTAAATTATGGTTAAATTATAAGATAAGCTCCTAAACTTTGAGAGTTGTGCCTAATTAGCCCTTGAATTTTAAAAAGTATCTAATAGAACTATAAATTTTCAATTTTGTGTCTAGTAGGTTTTTGATTATGAAAAGTGTCTAATAGGTCTTAAATTTTTAATTTTGTGTCTAATAAGTCCATGACCTATTCGAAATTTTTTTAAATTCATGAACCTATTTAAACACAAAATTCAATTTTGTGTTTATTAGGACCTTGATTTTTGTGATTTTAAAAAGATGTCTAATAAGTCAATGATTTATTCGACACAAAATCGAAAATGCAGAGATTTATTAGAAACTTTTAAAGTTCAGGAACCTATTAAACACAAAATTGAAAGTTTAGAGATCTATTCAACACTTTTTAAAGTTTGGAGCCAATTATTTTGATTTTCGTAGATTTGTGTTTGAAATTTGATGTAAGAGGAAAATGAACTTTGGCACAATATTTCATATCCCTTCTTAAATGACCTTACGCCCTCCCTTTCCCCATCTCTCCCTGCCTCCCTCCCTCCCTCTGCCTCCACCCTGTCGTCACCATGGCTCTCCAATTGACAGTACCTGTTGCTCCGATGACTAAACGATGAACAAGCAACCTAGTTCACACTTCTTTACACTCGATCGGACGTGTCTCTGTCAAATGGAATTCTGCAAATACGATCTATATCACTGAATCTACAAAGGAAAATCCTTCTCCCTCCACATATAGAGCCTCGCATTAACCTGGTTAAATACCATTATTTTTTACCTCATTGAAGCCCCACTCAACCACAAATTCTACAAGGGAACTCAAACTAATGAATATACTCTTTGGGTTGAGAAAATCTACATTGAAAAAGGTCACTGGATGGAAATGGCAGAGTAGGGACAAATGGCAGTCTCAAAAACATCATCATTCTAGTGGGGGAAGAAAGAAGAGGATGGCACCGCTTTATAGGTCTCATCGAGAGCTTTAATACCACAAACCTACCCCAGCCACAAAACCCACCACATTAGAAAAGGAGGGAACTTAAAAAAGGTTGTGGAAAGAATTTGTTGCAGAAAAAGAGACACCCACCTATCATTCTAAAGCATTCTCAAAGCTCAAGCACACTCACTCTCCCAAATGATGTAGCAAGTACAAATTTTGAAGCCACCATTTTTGTTTATAGAGAACACTTTCACGATAGATGGTACGAGATTTTAAAGGCTTTTTGTGAAGTAGTCAGTGACACGTGCTTTAAACCCCATTCTTGCCCATAGAACCCTCTTAGCCTTAAATGACGTAGAACAAAGAAAAAGTGATTAGCAACATACAGGAATGCTGCCTGCAACTTCAAACTTCTCTTCTGACCATGGAGCAAAGCTGCCTACAACTTCGAACCAAAGGTTCCATCATACGGAGGTTGGATAAAAGTTCGAAACCTCCCACCGGATTGCTGGAATATTGAAATAATTCAAACAAATTGGAGATTATTGCGGTGGATACTTAGAAACGGCAGAGAAAACGCTGTCAATGATGGATATGATGGAGGTATTCATAAAGGACAAGGAAAATTCAAAGGGTTTCATCCCCGAATTCATTACCCTACCTTCATCTTCTGCATCACCCACCGTGGTTAGGATTGACCCAATTTTTTATCGTCGAAAATCATGTTCGATATATGGCCGGAATCCATGGTCATATCCCTAAAAAATCGCTAGAAATCAATCAACAGCACATGAATCCCCCAACAGGCTTCATAGTTGTACTAAACCCACGCGCACTCTCTAATAAACAACTGTAACATCGAGCCTTGCCACTCATTAAAACACCCGTCACATCACTTATCCCTTTACCATCTCCAGCTATCAACTTACCCTTACCTCCTTTACCCTCGCCTTCACTGGCTCTTGCTAATTTTCTTTCTCTTTCTCTAAACCCACTTCCATTTAATCAACTTGACACCTCATCACTAAACCCACCTTTTGACCACCTCCTGATCAAGATCCTACTATTGATCCTATTGTCGATTTAATGACAGACCCACCCCTTGAAAACACGTGCCCTCACCTAAACACCTCATCAAACTACCTTCTCCTTGCCACCTCTTAAAATCCCTCCCCATCCTAAAAATACCATTATCATCCACAACAAAAAAACATACCTCATCACTGGAACCAAATATACCATGTCTTCCATAATACCTCCATCTAACCCTGAAGATTTCCTCTCCAGTCCACCCTCGCACTAACCAAAATCCTTTGATGAACCCTCTCATCCATCCACCCCTCATACCCAAAATGAATCTCTACATTTGGCCAAACAACTACCTCAGTCCCCTTTCCCCCTACCCTCCACCTTTTTTCCCACCCCATTGAGCAAAATCTGAACTCTCTACATCCCCCCCCACCTTTCATTTATATGCTCTCCCCGTGGCTAAAAGAAAACGGCTTATATATCATGGCTATTCCTACGAAAACAAAAAAAGAGCACAGCTGCAAAAAAGCTTGAAAAGGATCTAAGAGCATTACAAAACCTCCAGAATTTTATAAACTACGAGAAATCTGGAAAAGAATTGATGGGTCGCAAAACACCAAATGATAATCCTATCATAGAACGTTAGTGATTTGGGTTCTTGGAAGAAACTTGCCCTAAAAAACCGCACTACGACCATTCTTCAAGAGATCAAGCTATCTACGAATTGTTTTGTTATCCAATCTATATGGACCTCTCGAAATATCAATTGGTCTTCCCTTGATGCCATTGGATCACCAGGCGGTATTCTCATACTATGTAACGACCCCTCTTTTACCATTTTAGAGGTGGTGGAAGGTGCATACATCCTTTCTCTCAATATTTCCATGGATGATGGTTTTGGTTTTTTGGATCTTTGGTGTTTATGGACCAACAAAAGCTGCTGATGGCCCATGTTTTGGCAAGAACTCACTGACCTATCCTTTCTTTGTGGTCAACTATGGATCCTTGGTAGTGATTTCAACGTGATTAGATGGTCATATGAGAAATCTACCTACCTACAAAAAGTATGAAGCTCTTCAACAGCATCATCAATAAAACCGGTTTGCAGGACATGCCTTTTGAAAATGGGAAATTTACATGGTGTAGCTTTCTTGACATTGTCACCCTTACTCTGATTGACAAATTCCTTGTTTTAGAGAATTGCCTCTCCAAGCTTTACCAATGCTGCAGTGAAGAGACTTGACCATGTGTCCTCGAATCACTACCCCATCATCCTCACCTTTGGGGGCAAAAAATGGGTTCCCCGCCTTTTGGATTTGCCAATAATTGGTTGCAGCATCATTCATTTACCCCCTCTGTTGAAAATTGGTGGAGGAACACACCATTGGAAGGATGGTCGGGCCATGGTTTTATGATGAAATGAAAAGACCTAAAATCTCATTTGAAATCATGGAGTCATAATACATTTGGAAAGCTAGCAAGCAAAAATCCACCCTTTTGAAAGTGCTAAACCAGTTGATCTTTCTGAAGAACAGGGCAACATTGTTCCTCCAATGAAAGCGCAACGATCAATTATTAAAGACCAGCTTCAATATTTTGCTGTTATGGAAGAAGCCATAGAGTAACAGCCTTCTCTTAGATGCTGATATTGAAAAAGAATTCTTGTCTTTTTACCAAAATCTCTTCACTGAAAAGGTTGATAACATAATTCTTCCCTCCTCATCAAATTAGGACCCTATTTCTCAAACACAAAGCATCAATCTTCAGTCCCCTTCATAGAAGTGGAAATCCTTCGAACCATAAATGACCCTAGCTCTAATAAGTCTCTCGGCCCAGATGGATTCACCGCTGAATTCCTTAAAAAAATCTTGAAACATTCTCATGGAAGATATCAAGAGGGTGTTCAATGATTTGTTTGAGAAAGCCATCGTTAACACCATGATGAATGAGACATACATATGCCTCATCTCCAAGAAAGTAGATACGAAAACTGTTGGAGATTATCACCCAATTACTCTAATCACATGCCTTTACAAGATTTGGCTTGGGTGCTTTCAAAATTGACCTTTGTTGCCAACTGAAAAATTCTTGATCCATTCCTCATCACCAGTGAACTCATTGAAGATCAAAAAAAGAAGAAAGAAAAAGGTGTGGTTATCAAGCTAGACATTGAAAAAGTCTTTGACAAAGTCGACTGGAGGTTTCTTGATGACATTCTTTGTGCCAAAGGTTTTGGAGCAAAGTGGCAAAGATGGATTCGTGCATGTTTATCCTCAACAAAGTTCTCCATCATCATCAATCGCAAACTAAGAGGGAAGATTAGAGCTCCTCGTGGTCTTCGCCAAGGAGACCCTGTCTCCGTTTCTTTTCTTTTTATCCGTGTGGTGTACTATTTCAGCTGTATGCTCTCCCACTTAGAAACCTCGGGGCTTATTAAAGGCTTTGATGTTGGAAAAGCTCAGTTTTCCCTATACATTAACCACCTTCAATTCATCAATGATACTATTCTCTTCTGCACACATGAGATGGGCCATCTAAACAACCTCTTCAACGTCATAAAGAATTTTGAGAGAGCTTCTAGTCTCAACATAAATAAGGAAAAATCTGAATGTCTGGGCATTAACATTGAACCACAGATGCTGCCTCACTTGTTTTGAGATATGGCTACAAAATGGATACATGGCCTAGCACATACTTGTGTCTTTCATTAGAAGGTAACCACCAAACTATCTTGTTTTGGTCTTTCATCATTGAAAAAATTCAGAAGAGGCTCCATTTCAGGGCTTCATCACATGTATCAAAGGGAGGTAGATGTACCCTTATAAAAGCCACCGTTGCAAATCTTCCAATTTACTATCTATTGCTCTTCCCTCTACTACCATCAGCTGTGGCTGCCTCCATCGAGAAAATCTTCATAAACCACCTATGGAAGGGTACAAAGGAATATAAGGAATCCCATCTCATTCGATGGATAAAGTCAAATTACCCTTGGAAGGTGGATTGGGCATCGATGACTTAAAAGCTGAAAAATCAATCTTTACTTACAAAATAGATTTGTTGTTTCAGCTGTGAAAAGAATGCATTATGGAAGAGCCTTAGCTACTTTGTATGGCACTACCAATTTCGATCTTCTGCCCGGAAACAAATCCTTGAATGGTGCAAGGGGTCCATGGAAATATATTGAAAAACACAAATTGTCCTCAGAAACACCAACTTCTCAGTTGGAAACGACAAAACCACCAATTTTTAGAAGACCTCCCTCTAAATATTGCTTATCCGGCCCTCTATGCACTTTCTTTTAAAAAGGATGCATCCATCTTTGATCTCCAACACGATGGAACAAGGTCATAGAATCTTCCATTAAGGAGAAACCTAAATGATCTAGAAACTGAGGAATGGGCCTGCCTCTCAAACATGATCCCCACTGCCCTCACCTTGGATTGTGATGTTGCATGGGAATGGAAGCTAGAGAAAGACGGCAGCTTTACATCTAGATCCCTCTTGTTTTTTCTTACGACACTTGGCAATGGTGATATGGCTCCCTTATGTCATTCCATTTGGAAATGCAAATTCCCCAAGAAGATCAAGTTTTTCATTTGATAACTTAGTCACTCTAGCCTTAACATGCAGGAAAAGATGCAGAAGCATTTTCCTTGGCTCTATGTCTCTCCTCGCTGCTGTCCTTTCTGTAAAATGGACTCAGAAACGTTGATCTGCGTATTCAGAAACTTCCATTATGCAAACAGCTTCTGGAATTTGGTCTTCACTGGGCACCCCTTTAAAAAAGAAAAAAAAGACTCTCTGACTCTCTGGATGAACTTCATCAGAGCATTCTTATGGATCACATGGCTTGAGCAGAACTCCTAGATATTCAATGAGAAGTCACAATGCTACAATATTTTCTTGAATTTTTACTTTATAAGGCTCTTACTTGGGTTAAACCAACCCCCTTTTTGTAATTATGGCATGATCTCTCTTATTGTCAATTGGAAAAGATTTTTGTAATTCCTATTGGCATTGGGTTCTCTTTTTGTAATCATTTCACATATTAAATGAAATGTTTCTTTTCAAGCAAAAAAAAAAAATGTTTAGGGCCTATTAGACACAACTCTTAAAGTTTATGGACTAAACTTATAATTTAACCTAAAATTATTTATTTAGAAATAAGAATCTTAAAGGGCAATCTACATTACATGCACTTTTTCAGGTTCTATATCAGTCAGATCAGTTTCTGGACAAAAATAAAGATTATGTTGTTGCTGAACATCAAGATTTGTTAAGTGCTTCCAAATGTTCTTTTGTTGCTGGTCTCTTCCCTCCTTTTCCTGAGGAGACAGCCAAATCATCAAAGTTTTCTTCAATTGGCTCTCGTTTTAAGGTATTCTAGGTTATGGACTTGCATATAATTTTGAATGATTTTCACCAAATGTTCTTCTAGACTGCATAAAAGGAAAACTATAATAATTATGCTTGTTTGACCCATTTTCTACAGTTACAACTACAGCAGTTGATGGAAACCTTAAATTCGACAGAACCCCATTATATAAGATGCGTGAAGCCCAATACTGTCCTACAACCTGCCATATTTGAGAATGCTACTGTTATGCAACAATTACGTTCTGGTGTAAGTTTAAAAACAACTGCTTTTGTCCTACCTAAAATTAACGTTAATTAATGTGCATTGGACGCTGTCATTTGTCCAGGGTGTTTTGGAGGCAGTTAGAATCAAATGTGCAGGATACCCTACTCATAGAACATTTCCTGAATTTTTATCTCGATTTGGGATTCTTGCACCCGAGGTATTGGAAGGGGAGTAAGTATTTTTCCTTGTTTATACTTTAAAGTAGAATATAAATGGGTGTTGCATTCTGCAATTTGTGAAATAATTTCCTTTGGGGTATTTTAACATGTTCTTGCTAATGCTTGTGAGCAGCTATGAAGAAAAAGTATCATGTGAAAAGATTCTAGAGAAGATGGGACTTAAAGGTTATCTGGTAAATGAAACTCTCTCTTGCCTTATAAGATATGTCAGATGTCTGTTAGCTCTAAATTTTATCTTCAGTCATCAAGAAATGGCCTCAAATCTTTCGCATGAGCAACACATTAATGTACAAAAAGTCATAGTTTCATAAAAATGGAGTACGTTTGAACCTGATATCAGCCTTCTATCAGCAGATAAGAAGACTGGAAAATCTTGAATATAAGATGAGGATTGTTCGATGTTAGATAACCATGATTCAAATTTTGGCTATTCTGATTGTTTTGATGTATATAGATCTCACACATGCAATTGCGGCCATCCTCCATGTCAGAATTCCCGCAGTATATCATTAATCAGACTCGTTAAGTGGCATAATCTGCTATGCAATACATATAGATGCTATCTAAAGTATAAAAGGTATTCTTAGTAATCAAGGAAACTGAGGATCCTACCTTATGTAAAGTATATTTGAGGTATACATGTGCATAAATAATATAAAAAAATAATGTTAGATACAAATACAGGAAACTGAAAATAATGAAACTCTATTGATTATATGACAATATGGAAAATAGATACAAATATATCAGGACAGAAAATAATGTTACAAAAATAGAAGAACAAAAATCACAGCTTTCTATACATGCTTCAATGCTAGTTACTGCTAGTTCAATAAATGTATCAGATCAAATGCATAGTAGGAGTTACTCATAACTGTCTGGTATATGTGTGCTCGTGGTTGAAAGTTTCTGGTGCTAATCACATTTTTGCAGATGGGGAAATCAAAAATTTTTCTAAAAGGTAGGCTGATGGCTGAACTAGATGCACAAAGAACAAGAATACATGGTTCCTCTGCGGTAGTCATACAGAAGTATATCAGAACTCGAATTGTTCGTAAAAGGTACATTGATATGCGAAGAGGTTGCATTCGTGTACAATCATATTGGAGAGGTGAGCCCATTATCCCATAATGCCATTTTCCTGTAAAAAGTAATAATAATAATAATAATTAATAAATAAATAAAATAAAGTGACGGAAGTGCATAATGTTTCTTATTTCTTTTTATTTTATGAAGTTCAGGGATGTATTACCTTACTATTTTACCATCTAGGCGTTCTTGCTCGTGAGTCATATGAAATTATGAGAAGGGAAGCAGCTGCCATCAAAATTCAAAAGAATATTCGTGGATACCTTGCCAAGAACGTCCATAATAAAAGGAAGTTCTCTACAGTTGTTCTCCAGGCGGGTCTGCGAGCAATGGTTGCTCGGCGTGAATGCAGACGTAGGAGGCAGGTTAAAGCTGCAATAGTTGTTCAAGTAAGTTCATGGATGTTTATAAAATTGGATCGGCT
>JAOANK020000006.1:1348050-1361999 GCA_026257165.2 Telfairia occidentalis
AAAAGTAAAAAAGGGGGGGGGGGGGTTGTGAGTTCGTGAATTAAACTAAATTAAATTAAGTAATAAATTCCTAAATTATGAGAGTAGATCTTACCGAATACCTAATCCAAAGGTGAATTTTTCATCCAGTTGTAATTTGATCGATGATACATTTTTTATTCAAGAATGTAGTCTAATAGACATGATAGCGTGACGAGTATAAATTCTCCTAAATTCATTAACTCAAGCCCATCATCCAAGTCAATTCTTATAAATAAATTAATTGGGCACGATAACATTTCATATCAAATGAAAAATAGAATTAAACACACTAAGATGAGATTAAATCAAAACTAATCAATTGAGATAGCTACAATTTAATTAGTTTTATTTCTTTATTTCCCTTGAATCTATTATGCAAGCTATGTAAAAAGAAATAGACATATTTACACACACATAAGTCGACTTTTTGCTATTTTAATTTTAATCATTTGTAATAACTAGGATCACAAATTCATGGATAGCGATAGAAAGATTGAAATTAAATTAAGGCATTAATTTAATTAATAACATCATTCATAAAAATTAAGAACAAGAAATAAAGACTTCTTGAATTTAAAAAAAGTTCATAGAAATGATTGAAGCCTCACAAAATTTACAATTGGAATTTGAATTAATTCACCCTTGAATTAGAAATGAAAAATTAGCCACTCATGGTGATTAAGATCGAACTCAATCAATGAGAAAATTCGCCAATAAAATCGAAATGTTTACTCTCTATTTTTTGTGGTGCTTTCTACAATACCAAAACCTTCCTTTTCTAGACCAAGAAGAAACTAAAAGTAGCCTAACTACCCAAAACAAATTTTCAAATTAAAAGATTTTTTTTTACTAAGAGGTTCCACAAACAGGGAAGTAGTTTCAACAAATTTTGACTCTCAAAATAATATCTAAATTATTTGTTTTATTTTCTTTCCGTAGAAAAAATTTGCACCTCCCAAAGTAGGATTTGGTCACACCTTATTACAAAAAGTCTTTTGTATAAACTTCCTTCCAAAAAATAAGCTTTAAGATTGAATTCTGCCCAATCCCTAGTGCTTTATCACCTAAATCAAATTAATCATAATTCTCAGAATTTAGCACGAAATCTATTTACAATATAAAGAAATTTAACAGAAAAAAATGACTAAATTTATATCTTATCAAATTATACTAGGTATATATTGAGTAAGATTGTAACTTGAGTAAACAAAAAACAAGAATTTTGAATGTGTACTGAGAATGAGTATTCAGACATTAATGAACTACCTGTTATAGAGTGAATTGAGCAATAAAGTCTAGTAAAGTATGATTTATCTAGATATCAAGCAAATAGACTACGTATATCTGCAAGTCATCGTCGTACATAGAATCAATAGTTCACAGTGCAAGATGATTGCTTGAAAACAAATACAATAATTAATGAAATGAAAAAGGTTGAATGAATATAGTCATTATCGATAGTGACTACAAATTGATTGTTAATCTTCATTTTTTAATGTTATTGGAACGTTAACCATGGCAGTATAATCTTCAAATAATTCTAGAGAACATCAAAGACAACTAACAGTAAAGTGAGAAATTGAAGAGAACGGCGATGGCAAAAAAAATTGTGGAGGAAAAATTGGTAAAAAGAAAAAACCATAAAATTATATTCAAATATTGAATTTTATTAAATTAGAAAAAAATAAAATGTCCAGATTTGAATCTAATAAATGAATTTAAATCATTAAAGGTAAAAAAAATTCTGAATTTGAATGCCAAAGTTTGAATAATTAATTTGAAGATTACATTGGATAAAAAATTTATATTATAAATAAGGGAATTATGAACCTAAAATAATTGCTGGAAATGAAGAAAGATTACAAGAGAAAATATTTTAAACTTTTACTAAAATAACCTCGTAAAACAACCCCACAATTTCTTAAATTTGAAGGTACATTGCGATTTCAGCGAACAGGAAAAAAAAAAAAAACCGGCGTGTATTGTACGCAACTCATTTACCAAATTGCTCCCGACGCCTTTAAATCCGTCGTCCTCCGGGAGAAGAAAACAGCCAACTCTTATGCTCAAGACCCAAACATTTGGATTTAATTTTCTTCTCACATCCCAATTTCACATCAGTACGAAGCTCAGCTCCAATCCCATGGGCTCCGTCATTGGCGACGCCGAAATCACTTCCTTCGGCTGCTCCTCGGAGATGGAGAAGTTCCTCTGCAGACTCTTGAACGACCGGTCTCAGCCGATTGCGGAGCGCTTCCGAGCCCTCTTCTCCCTCCGCAACCTCAAAGGCCCCTCCCCTCGCGATGCCCTCATTCTTGGTCAGTTCAATTTTTATTTTTCAAAATTTTCTGAACAGTTGAAGTTCGAGTTATGTTTAATCTGTTTATTGTTATCCTTATTCCGTTTGACTGAATGTCGATACAAATGCTTTGCAATTTCTCGGAAGTAATCTGTTTAGTTTTTGTCGTCTGTCAACTGCTATGGATTTGGATGATATTGATATTTGGTGGTTATCTTTTTTTCACTTTTACTTATGTTTTTTTTCTTCCAACTTGACTGCTATGGAGCCTGAGAGATACTTTTAGTGTAATGGTGTAAAATCCGACAAAAAGAGTTAATGTACAGAAGAAAAACTCATGGTGCTTATTTTGGCTTGCATAGCGACTAGAGATTCCTCGAATTTGTTGGCTCATGAGGCTGCATTTGCATTGGGTCAAATGCAAGATATGAATGCCATCCCAGCTTTGGTGACGGTTCTTAATGATCTTTCTTTACACCCCATTGTTCGGCACGAGGTGAAATTATCTCACTTGTTTTGAATTTGATCAAGTGTTCCGTTCTTCCAGCTAATCTTTCATATTTGTTTCTGTATTGATGTAGGCAGCAGAAGCTTTAGGGGCTATTGGCTTAGAGAGTAATATCCCCTTTTTAGAAAATAGCTTGGCTTTAGATCCTGCTCAAGAGGTTAAAGAGACATGTGAATTGGCTCTTAAGCGAATTGAACAATTGAAAGATTCTGGTAATGAAGGTCAATTATCCAGAAATGAGAAGTCACCATTTATGTCTGTGGATCCAGCCGCACCAGCTTCTTCTAATGCTTCTGTACGTCAACTGAGGTATATTGAGGCAATTGCATTTGCAACTAATGCTATATACTATTTACGGTATATTGCTTGCAAAATGATTTGTACCTGCAAGCTTTTTTTATTAAAATTTTCAATATATGTATTTAAAGTTCATATAACTCAAATATGTACGGTACATTAGAACTTAGAAGGATATTTGCTTGATTGTAGTTTCTTTTCTATAATGGTTTCTTGATCACTTTTTCTACCTTTAACCATTTGAAGGAAAATTCTTGTGGATGATGATAAGGGCATGTATGAGCGGTATGCAGCTCTTTTTGCTCTACGGAATAATGGCAATGATGAAGCTTTAACTGCAATCATTGATTCTTTAAGCTCAAAAAGTGCTCTGCTAAAGCATGAGGTTTGTTTCACACTTTTTAAGTTTTATTTGACCATATCTTGCATGGCTTGGGTTGTGTTATGTTATCATTCATTCAATGTCGACAAGGCCTCTAACTTCTTGGAAAATTATATATTTTGTTTATTTTCTCTTTGGAACTTAATCTGGTCCATTATGTTTTTACAGTCAGTTTAATGATTATTCAACCACGGAGCTTGCTGCTGGTTTTTTTTTCCTTTTCTTTTTCTTTTTTACTAGTTTGGAAGGTTGAAATTATCTTATGAAATAATTTAGGTCGAATGCTCTGCATGCCAGATTGTAACGACACTATTCCTCTTTTGGATTATTTTATTTTATTTTTTAAGAAACACCGTTATTATTGAGAAACGTGAAAAAATAAAAAAGGGCATGCAGAAAGAAAGCCCTAGCAAAGGATACACAACAATTAACTATACAAGAAAGAATTCCAATTTAAAAGAATCAAACCTAGTGAGTAATTACAAAACAGAATGATAATCGACGCCTAAAGAGAGACATTAAACGTACCTAGGGCGTTCGTTTGGAACTTAATCTGGTTCAATATGTTTTTTACAGTTAGTTTTATGATAATTTAACCAGGGAGTTTGCTACTGTTTTTTTTCCTTCTCTTTTTCTTTGTTATTATATTAGTTTGGAAGGTTGGAATTATCTTTTGAATTAATTTAGGTTGAATGCTCTGCATGCGAGAATCTAACGATATGATTTTCTCATTTAGATGTTGTGTTGCTACTTTGTGTAATTATTAGGTTGCTTATGTATTGGGCCAATTGCAAAACAAAGCAGCTTCGGATGCTCTCTCTGATATACTTGAGAATGTTAATGAGCACCCAATGGTTAGACATGAGGCTGCAGAAGCTCTTGGTTCGATTGCTGGTAATATTATTTGGTATTCTTTTCTTTATGCTTATTTTTCTGGATTCCAAATGCACTTTTTTTTCCTTGTTTGGTTTGCAAATTTAACTCAAGTTATTTGTAGAGAACCCTGAAAAAGTAATATGCTATTATTATGTAATTGGTCTTAGTTATAGTTATATAACAAAAACAAAAATTTATCTGTCTTTTGGGGCTTAAGAGGGAGGTAGAAAAGGGAGGTGTAGATTTTTTTGGTGAGGCACAAAAAATAATCTTGGAAAAAATACTTTTTTGGTTCCTAAATTTTGGGTTAGTTTCAATTTGGTACTTAGGTTTCAATTTGGTGCATTTTTAACCTTGAATTTGGAGTTTAATTTTCATTTGGTTTCTAAGTTTTAAAATGTTACATTTTTAACTCTTGAGTTTTGAGTTTAATTTTCATGTGGTCCCTAAGTTTCAAAATATGATACACTTTTAACCCTTGAATTTTCAATAAGGCTTACTTTTGGTCCCTGACATAATAAATGTTTACAAAATGTTGATGAGTTTATTTAGTATTAATTTATATTATTTATATGTTTATGTAGTAAAATTATTATTTTTATAATATTTCAATGGGTGATGTGAGCTCGTTACTAACATTTATGTTATGTTAGGAACTAAAAGTGAACAAATAGCGAAAACTCCAGGGTAAAAGTTTAACATTTTAAAACCTTATAACCAAATGGAAACTAAATTTAAAACTTAAGAGTAAAAGTGTGACCACTGTGAAAGTTAGGGACCAAATAGAATTTGAACTCAAAACTTAGGGGTAAAGTGTAACATTTTGAAATCTAAGGACCAAATAAAAATTAAACTTGAACTTTAGAGACCAAAAATGTATTTTTTCTAATAATCTTTTATATAGAATATATAGTATTATGAAGGATGAACATTAGGAAAAATAAAACAAATTGGGGCTTTGTTAAGAGAGGCTGTTTAGAAAGGCATCTAATTTGAAAGGAAGAGAGAGAGAGAAAAAAAAAATCTAGAGTGCATAGGGCATGGTAGCACACCCCTTAATTAGGGCGCCCACACCATGAGTATATGCATATATGCTGGCCCAAGATTTTCCTCGTCTAAATGGATTGTAGACCCTTTGTTTAATAATTCTTGGCATGAAAGTTCATGACTAGAATAGGATTTAAACCTTATCTTTACTATATTTTCTAGCATGAACATTGTTTCATCAATATTAGATCTATGATGGAGTCCAAAATCGGAGTTAAGTGGGGTAACGATTGATTCACCCTCTTTATACCTTGCTATGCTAAATAACAAGAGTTATAGGCGGTGCATCAGTTGCTATCTGTTTCTTTATTAATTGGATTGATAATTTGTTTTCATTGTACTTGAAGATGAAAAAAGCATAGCACTTCTCAAGGAGTTCGCAGAGGATCCCGAGCCTATAGTCTCTCAGAGTTGTGAGGTTGCACTAAGCATGTTGGAATATGAAAGGTTGGGAAAATCATTTGAGGTATACATTCTAGAGCTCGTGACCATATTTTAATCGATGCGTTTTTCCATATTCTATTGGTTGTCTATAAGTAACTTTAAAAACAACATACCGTGCAGTTCCTATTCATGCAATCTCCCCAAGTGCAATAAGTTGCAACCAACGGCAAATAGTATCAATTGCCAAGGTTAGAAGAAGCCCCATCTCTAGTTTGTCTGCAACAAATAGATTCAGTTGGAAACTGAAAGCATGTTTAGTTATATAGGTGATTCTTTTTTGACTCTTTGGAGATCAGCAAGATTTGAACTATATATACAATAATTATTTGTTTTCATTATTCCATTTGGATACATATATTTGTCCAACAGGAATGAAAAACAACAGAAATTTTACTCAGTTCCATAGTGAAATTGTACATTTTTAAACATATTAGCAGGGTTTTTTTTTGGGTTGTGGGGGGAGTACACCTTGAGTTTTCGTCTATAGGTTCGTTTTGTTTCTATGTTTCAAAACCATGCACTTTTGTCCTCCGAGTTGGAAAATAACTAATGTTATGTGGATTGCACCCCAAGATCAGTAGGGCGTTAAGGCCATTGCGTAGTAGGGTTATTGTGATGACTGAGCGCCAGGGTTAGGATAGGCCATCTTGTAATTCGATCGGATAGCTTAGAATCAAGATCATAAATCTTAATGTTGTTACATGCAGAAGATAACATTGTGTTATCCCATGCGATTGCGTACACAATTACCGTTATATAATTCGATTGTTAGCCCTATTGCGCTACTCATCGTACGCTTGTGCTACATGATGACCATTGTTCGATTCAGATGTGCTACATGATGACTATTATTCGATTCAGATGAATATATTATTGTAGATACTGTATTTGGGTAGGCTTATTTTCATCATTATTTGTTTTAATGTATACAGTTTTTTTTTTTTTTTTCATTTTATTTATATAATAAGTGGAAAATAAAATCAATTTCGATTTCGATTTGATTTGATTTTCATTTATTTATTGTTTTTGATTTTGATTAAATTTTACATTATTTTGCTTTGATTTGTTTTAAGTTGATTCAAACGTTATTTTATTATTTTTTATGTTTTATTTTATTTATTCATTCATATACTATTATTATTTTGTTTGCTCACCATGAACTCATTCATCTTCATCATATTCTTCCTCCTATTTTCACTCCTATTCTTTCTCCTATTTTCATTCCTATTATTCATCTGTAATTCGTGCTTCATGGCTTCATGGAGCCTTAATTTCCACTTAATTAGGTAATAACGTCCTGTATAAAGACATGAGGTTTTGACAAGTAAAGGGGCATTTAGAAAAAGGCAGAGAAGGATTGAAGCCAAGCATTAGAAATTGTCTTTGTAATTGTTTCTGTTTTATAGAAATTTTATTAGAGAGATTGAGGAGACATCTTAGAGAAATTTAGAAAATTTTCATCCCACCCTCGAATTTTGGCAACCCACTTAACTAACAATACAGCAAGATCGACCTGCAACCATCCACGAATCCCGGCCGCAACCTCTATAGTGCTCCGACGACACCCGACAAACCAGCAGCGACGGCCTCCAAAAACTAGGAACGATAGCCTTTGCAGTGCCCCGATGACCCCGACGATCAGCAGCGGCAATCCCCAAATATTTCTGATTTCTTTAAGATGTCTTCTCAATCTCTCGAATAAAATGTAAAATATAAACAATAACAAAGACATAATTCTAAGGCTCTACTTCAATCCTTCTCCTCTGCCTTTTTCTGAATGCCTCCATCAAAACCTTAGGTATTTATTTATACGGACGAATTATGGACGGAGAAGAGGAGGAAGAATAGGATGAGAAGAATGGGTTTACGTTGAGGAAAGAAAAAAAATAAAATAAATGAATAAATAAATACACATAAAAATAAAATAAAGTAAGAATCAAATCAAAACAAATCAAATCAAAATAACTTAAAATTAACTAAAAAAATGAAAATGAAAAACAATTTTTTCCCACCTATTAGATAAATAAAATGAAAAAAACAAAACAAAACAAACAAAAAGAATTATATACATAAGGAAAAATAATGATAAAAGTAAGCTGCCCAAATACGGTGTCTAAATTTGGGCGCTTGATCGTGATTATTCTCACTTCGCATCTTCCCCCTGATGCTTTCGGTGGAGCCTTTATTACATTGGGTGTAAACTTTAGGTGGCAATTGTACATCCCTATGTCAGAACTTCCATATGTCGCGTCGTCAGTTAGCTTCCCTACCTTTCAATCAAATTGCGATCCGGTGCCAAGTGTTCAATGGTGGTTATTAATATGTAGGGGTTTCCTTCTACTCTCTCCTTATGAAGTTTTTATTCTTCTGCTTCCTTTCCATGGCGATTTCAATAGAAGTTTCTGGCCCTAATATTTAGATCCTCGACATTCCCTCTTCCTCCGACGATGAAGCCCATTGTCGCCCTATAGAAAACTTGGCACCTACGATCTCACCGTCAGTCAAGGGTTCGCGTTCGCCGCACTCCCTTGGATACCTCAAGATGCTCTCCTTCAGGCTACTGAGGGTGCCTTGGTAGTGGCAGTCGATCTTCAAGCCCAATATTTTAAAAGGTTTAAGGTGTTAAGTATGTAAACTATTTAGGTATAAATAAAAGAAATTTTAAATTACAAGTGCATCTTGTGTTAAATCGCTCTTATACTACTAAATGTATTGTTAAACTAAGTATGTTATGGACTTACAAGAGGAGTTTGTTTAAGTGTACTGACTTAAACAATTTATAATATATAAATAGTGTTGGGGTCTTACCATGGTGATATTGTTGATCCAGTTCCCTTTGTAATTGATACAAATAGTCTTTATAGAATTGTTAATGTGGTGGCATGTGAGTGAATGTATTATATGAAATGAAATTGCATAAAATCGATTGCAATATGTTATGCAGTTTTCTTGTAAGACTGTTAAGAAAATGATAACATATTACGAGGTTGATCGTGTGTCTACTTGATCTTAATTCTAAATGGGTTATGAACACACTAACCTATGCGAGGTATTCTTTGAGCAACGTGAGTGATGGTGATTTACACATTCGCCCAATAAACCTTTTATCTTGTGGCACATTTAATCGAAGAGTTGAGAACATTCCTAAACAAAATAGAATTCATAGCCATACAATTGTAGAAAATGCAACGTCTGCATTTCTTTTTATTTCGTGTGATGTAAGTGGTTGTTCTTAATGAGCACTTGCCTTTTTTTATACCCTTAGAAGCATTTTTCTACGATTAGATTGTGGAAGACTATTCATTAGAAAACTAGTGAGACTTAAGGAGTAAGTGTTGGAATTAGGGCAAAAAGTAATTTTGCCCTAGTTGGAATTATGAGTTACTTTGTGAAGGATCAAATGAGCTGTTATCGTTATATTCTCAGACATAGCTCATCTACAATGCATGAGAGTGCACCTTGGATCTATAATGGAGTCACCTAGGGTTTACTATCAGGTTGGTTAATTGGAGAGTTTGGTTAACTAATCCTTGGCCATTGGAGCTCGAAGCTATAGGTTCATAAGATCTCTTTGTTAGCTCGTTGATCTCTGTGGCAAATATTTAGTTGGGAGAAAATCAAATAATGACGATTTTTTAATTTGGCGATTAGTAATGAATTTATTTATTCTTATATTATTATTTTATTACAAAATGAGTCAATTAGACTTTGAAACCCCAATTAGGTAAATAGACAAATTTTAGGTCCTATTAGAAAGGAAAATGACCTATTGGGTTTGTGAAGCTCAATGAAGCAAATTTAGTGTCGAGATCCGTAAATTAGTCATTGAACCCTAATTCAAGAGGTGAGAGTTAAGTAATTAATTATGAAAATTAAAATGTGTTTTAAATTTTATAGTTAAATAAAAAAGTCAAAATAACTCACTCGAGTTGTGTACAACAATTCATGTACAGTTGTTGCACAATTTGAGCAACAAATGAGGCTAAATTTATCTATGAAAGAAGTAGTGAAAAAAGAAATTATAAAATGACTGGATGTTGAAATTATTTACCCTATTGCTAATAACAATTGGGTAAGCCTTGTGTAGTGTGTGCCTAAAAAGGGGATGATAGTTGCAGTCAACAAAAACAATGAGCTTATCCCCATGAGAATGGAAGGTGTGTATGGATTACAGAAGGCTAAATAAAGCTATCTGTAAAAACCATTTCTATTTATCGGTCATTGATTAAATGTTGGATAGGTTGGTTGGACTTCTACTGCTTTCTTGATCATTCATGGTACAACCAAATTATTATAGCCCCACAAGACCAAGAGAATACCTATTTTACTTGCCTTTATGGAACCTTTGCTTTTACAAGAATGCTCTTTGGTTTTTGCAATGCCCTGACCACTTTTCAAACGGTGTATGATGACTATTTTTTTTTTTTATATGGTGGAGTCAATTACAAAAGTATCGATGAATGATTTTTCTGTATATGTAGAAACCTTCCATTCTTCTTTCACCAATCTAGAGAGAGTATTGCAGATATGTGAGGAGACAAACTTTGTTCTAAATTGGGAGGAATGTCACTTTATGATGAAGGAGGCATTTTGTTAGGCCACAACATTTCAAGAGATGGCCTTTAAGTGGATAGATTTGAAGTAGAAATCATTAAAAAATTAGAGCCCTCAATAGTAGTGAGAGGTGTGAGGAGTTTTTAGGACATGTTAGTTTTTATAGGAGATTTATTAAGAATTTTTCAAAGATTTTGAAACCCCTTTGCTCATTGTTAGAGGCCAATAGACAATTTGAATTCAATGAAGAATGTCATCTAACTTTCAACACTTTAAAATCTGCTTCAGTCACTGCCCCAATTATATCAACTCGTAATAGGCAATTGCTATTTGAAGATGTGTGATATAAGAGACTATGCAGTGGGAGTGCTATGTTGGGATAAAGACATGGTAAGTGCATTCCTCCAATTTATTATGGTAGTAGTAATCTAAATGATGCTCAACATAACTCAAACAGAACTTTTAGCTATGGTACTTGCTTTTGAGGAGTTTAGAGCCTACTTGGTTGGATCTAAAGTGATGTTTAACAGATCATGGTGCCTTTAAATATCTTTTGCGAAAAAAGATGCCAAACCAAGTTTGATTAGGTGAGTGTTGTTGCTACAAAGAGTTTGATCTAAAGATTAAGGACAAGAAGGGTTCAAAAAAGTAAGTTGCAGACTAACTGAGGATTCATTTTCTGATGAACAATTGGTTACAGTAGCTCATATAAAAGAATATGAGACCCCTTGGTTCGCAGACTTTACTAATTATTTAGCTAGTGACCTTTTATCACTTGACTTGACAAAACATCAGATGAAAAGATTCTTCCATGAGTTCAAGTCTTACTTTTGTGATGAACCCTTTGATAATCCCATGAAATGAGGTTATTTTTATACATTTTATTACTTAAAATTTGTTTTTCTTTGAGTAAATTGCACTCTCTAACTCATTGTATGAATCCTAGTTGTGGGGTTTAGTAATTTGAAATTTGAAATGAAAATTAACCAACTTTTGTCCTTGTTGAATCATTTTGGCTGATGTCTAGGCTTAGATATTCTAAAGGGCTATTTTGTTACATTGGTCCATGGACTTGTGGGCAATGTCAAAGAGAGAATATGTCTTTGATGCTTAATAAAATAATTTTTTTGTTAATTACATCAACAAATCAAGTGAAAATGAAAAAAAGTTCGGTTGAGTCAGCAATGAGAGGGTTAGAGCTAGCCAAATCAACCCCAAAAGAGGAAAGAAAAAAAAAAGGGAAAAAGGCAAGGAGAAAGGGAGAAAAGAAGGATGACAACATCGTTTTTTTTTTTTTTGAGAGGAGAAAAGGGTAGAAAATAGGGGATAAAAGAGAATAGCAACGGGAGGAAAATCTTCACCAAAAGCATTTTTCTCACACTGGTTTCTTCGCCTCTTTCTCAACTATTTCCTTATTTTGCAGTACCTTTTAGTTTCTTTGAGTTTTTAACTGTATTTCTTAATTTAGATTCAAGATGCTTATGAGTAGTGATTCTTTATTGTTTACTCTCGGTATTAGAACTGCGAGCTGAGCTTTTTAGAGTTGGAATTTGTGAATTTGCACATTGTTGGATGTACCCCTATTGCTTGAATGCTATTTTTTTTAATTATATAGTCATTTGTGAGTGTTAATTTTCACGTTCGTATTTCAGATTGATGACCTTACATAACACATTAGCTATTTCTTAATACGAAAAGGGTTGAAATAGGTGAAAGGACACAAATGATGCAAGTAATTTCTACTTGATAGGTGGAAATTTTTAGGGTGCAATCGTACATTTGAAGCTAGGGAAATTGAGCTTCAAAAGTATTCTTTAGTATTTGGTTATCATAGACATATTTTTAACTTGATATTAAGGTCTAAGTGCATAAATTTGTTAAGATTTAGTGGACTCAAATTGATTATTTCCATTGCTAAATACATTTGTTGCGTTCGTTGCTATAGTATTGCTACAACAACGGGGCAAAAATAAGGTAAAAAAATTCTTAAATTACAATTCATCGTTTTACATCGTTTTAGTTGATAATTACTTCATTATTTTTAATACCTCGCCTGATTATTGCTTAATTAAGTCTCTTGTTATAACTAGGTGTTATTTTTCTATTTATACTCAGAGTACAGAGTACGAGATTAGTAAGCTCATTAATTAATTTTGTTATTAGTGTAATTGTGCTTAATTTTTCCAAACTTTGCATACTTTAATTCTTGTAGGATCGACCTTGACTACTAATTACTACCTACAATTGTGTATGTTTGTGTAGCAAGTTTTTACACATCACGCTTCCTGTATAAACAATGTGTAAATGGCTTGTAAAGAATGTATGTGCTAGAGAAAAAAAACTCAAGCCATTTTAGAACACTGTCACATGTCTCCTTATGGAGGACATTTGGGAGGTCAGAGAACAACGGCTAAAGTTTTTATGTTAATTTCTATTGGCTTTTTTTTGTCTTTAAGGATGTCCATTTGTTCAGCAAAACGTGTGTTAGATGTTAGAGAAAATGGAACTTGGGACAAAGAGATGAAATGCCCTTAACATACATTCTAGAAATTGAGTTATCTGATGTGAGGTATAGATCATTTCCTCAATTATTTAGGAACTTATATACTGTTGACTACTGACTATGTTTCAAAATGGGTGGGAGTAATAACATGCTCTCATAATGATTCCTAAACAATATTAAAGTTCTTACAGACAAACATTTTCACTAGATTTGACACACCTAGAGTGTTAATTAGTGATGAGTGTACCCATTTTCTCAACAAAGTGATGGCCAAATTATTGTCCAAAAAGAATATCAAGCATAAAATTTCTACTTTTTATCACATTTAGAAAATTGGATAAGCTGAAATTTCTAATATGTAGATTAAAGGAATTTTGGAAAAAGTGATGAAGCCAAATAGAATGGACTATCACTCAGGTTAGAGGATGCCTTTGAGTATATAGAACAACTTACAAGACACCTTTAGGATATTTCTATATAGATTGGTCTTTGGTAAAGCTTGTCATTTGCCTTAGGAATTAGAATATACGATTTTTTGGGCACTTACATTTGAATTTCAATTATGCAGTTGATGGTGCATTAAGGTTTTTACCGTTAAATGAATTTGAGAAGTTGAGGCATTTTGCCTTTGAAAATTCAAAGTTGTATAAAGAAAAGATGAAAACATAGCACGACAACAAAATTTTACAAAAGAAATTCGAAAATGAATAGAGTCGTTTTGTTTAACTCTAGATTAAAGTTGTTCTCTAGGAATTAAAATTTAAATGATGAGGGCAATTCATTGTCATTCTCTCATAGAGTTGTGATAGTGAGGGAGGATAAATTTGGAGTGCAATTCAAGGTAAATGGGCCACCTGCTTAAGCACTATTGTGGGGATGAATTCAACATGAATTATGCTTCTCATGCGTTAGCACAATATTAAAACAAAAAGGAGAAAAAGATGGGAATAAAGAGTGAGAGTGATTAGTTGAGGTAGTTGTGATGATAAGGATCATGGTGTTCCACTAGTTCCAACAA
>JAOANK020000006.1:1375823-1391744 GCA_026257165.2 Telfairia occidentalis
CTTCCCTTTATAGCGGCTTCTGTCATTTTCACATAAATGTTGTAATAAATCCTATCTCTACTTCTGCTAACGAACGCGTCAATTGGGATATCGAGAAAGAGGGTAGACCGTAGAGGGTTCAACAAAGAAAAGCAAGAAAACGTAAGCCCTTGTTTGGTTTGTATAGGCTGGGCTTACGTTTTTCAACTGCATCGTACCGTACGATGGGAGGGGTCCGTACCTCCTTTAGATATCTCGAGCCCCCGTGCTCCTAATGTCGAGCTAGAACGACAGCTACCGTGGAATCTGCGATCACACATGAGTACCTCGCCTTCCAAAAAAAGCGGCTGCTAATTGGCACTAATGCTAATGGGGACCATCGATCTTCAAGGACTTCGGAGACAGCAATCGAATTTCGAAAAAAATCGAAATATAGGGCCAACTCTTCGTCTTTCATTGCGCCTCTAACCTTACTACGCTACCCAACCTGCTGATAAAAGGTCGAATTCCGCAGGGCAGCAGGCACGAAATGCCGATCAAATCCGTTAAAGTTCGCCTAAGAAAAGCAAGCAAACAAGAAGATCTGACTGAGTTGATGATGGACCGGATCTCGAAAGGCGAGAGGCTTTCATAAAGACGTATGAGAAAGGGAGGGTCGAGAGAGGCTTATTGCACGATCCACCCAACTCAGCTAAGCTAATAAATGCTGCATAAGAGAGTGGGAGGCCGGCCCCTGCCCATCTGGAGGTGCACACCCATTTAGAAAGATATCAAAAGGGGTAAAGAGAAAAGAAAATGGAGAACTACCAAATCCAAGTCATTGGATTTGTTCGTACCATTCTGTCATCGATCACTGCTGGGTCGGTTGGTGAGTCACCCAAAAAAAAGCATCGATCAAGGTCAAGCATATATGTTTTATGAAATGATCCGCGGTCTCATTTATGCTATGCCCTGCATCGTGTTCGTCTGTGTTTATTGAGCTTTCTTCACTTCAGCGCCATGCGCTTTGCTTCGCTTTATATTTATAGAAGAGAGAGACCGTTGTCTTGAGAGTGAAAAGCAAGCGCAAGCGATAGAAAGTCTCGTCCCTCGCGCGTTCGCGCGAACGACTAGAAAATGGTGATCTCATTAGATCATTAGTGAAAGAAGGACCAACGACGATCCTATCCTAAAGGAGAAGGAGGAGTAGGAGAAGTCAGTCTTCTTTGAAGATCGAGGAATAAATCGGACAATTATGCCATTCGGAAGAAGTCTTCTACAGAGGGAAAGCCTGTTACGAGTAAGTGGAGAGGAAAGATCTCCAGAGATTCTTATCTCATTCCATTCCAGTGGCTCGACCAGTAACCAATGGCGAAAACTCAAAAATCCATGGTTTCCCGGTAGAACCCCATTTCGCCCAAGTTGTTGCGAAACCGGAAAAAAGAAGCGGTTTTTCGCACAGCTTGCTCATAGTGCAGGTCCCACTTGTATATTGTATTTGGCCGAAGAAGCATCGGACAGGTTGGAGTTCTTACCTTCTTGGGACTCTATGGACCAAGATCTGCTTTCATTATATGGGCAATACCGATCGACTTTAGTCGATCATATGGATGTAGAAAAAGCTTCGGATTTGAATGAATTGGAAACATCTCTTTTCCATTTCTATTTACCCAGTTCATATCTTTCTTTCGTGTGTTCCCGGGAGGAATTCGATCTCGGGATACCACCTAAATAACAGCGGCCAGAGGGTCAAATAGGTCGGGAAGAAAGAGTCTGAGGTCGGGTCGGACGACATACATCTTGGTTGGTTTCACCACCACTAGAGATTGGACATATATTCAATCTTTATTCGGTGGGACAAAAAAGAGATTATTATTTCATTTAAATAGCTGCAAGACCAAAACAGGGTGCAAAAAAGCGAAATCCCTTCTTTGAACTTCCTCCCAGATACACGGCTTACATACTCGACTCAACATTCTTGGAAAACAATCGAATCGAGGGTTCAGAGGAAAATTTGCCATTCAATCTTGTAAACTAATCGAGACCGAAATTGGAAAAAGAGATACTAACAGGGAGGAATAACCAATCGATGAAGGAACATGAAACCATTCTGTTTCAATAGAGGTACGAGAAAAGATTGGGGGCAATGAAGTAAGTGAAGTGGTT
Source organism: Telfairia occidentalis (assembly GCA_026257165.2). Taxonomy (NCBI): domain Eukaryota; kingdom Viridiplantae; phylum Streptophyta; class Magnoliopsida; order Cucurbitales; family Cucurbitaceae; genus Telfairia; species Telfairia occidentalis. The sequence goes on from JAOANK020000006.1 coordinate 1,377,948, forward strand.
GGATTTTGCGAGCTGTTCCAACCACGGCTGGATGTGATTCCAAGAGCCGAACGAGAATGAATACCACACAGAAGAGTCAAGACCAGGCTCCCTAATAGAATGTTTAACCGATCCATTCCGGATCGACCGAATTGGTACATAAGTTTTAACATGGGAAAACCACAGAAAACACAACTTATTTGAATAACCCGATGACTTACCAATTGTAGAAGTAGGATCTTTGGCAAACAATAAGCACTTAAATAATACAATTCGAGTGTACCATCTTCTTTCTCATTTCGAGGAAAAGGTGCAGGAGGAAAAGGAAACAATGGAGGGATCCGAATTGGACCTAAATGGGAATGACATGAAAAGTCTTTTTCAAAACCTAACATTAAGGGCGTTACGACGATATACAAGAGGAATGGAGAAAAACTCGTGATTGGTGTGGAGAGGAAGATCCGTTTATGATATAGTGAAAGAAGGAGTCGTCTCATTTCCTTACTTCTTCGTTCTTTCTAATTCATTCACTTCAAGGCTGATTCTGAACGCCACATAACGTCATCTTCAACCAACCTCGACTGCCTTGTCTTATCCCGCTCTTTCGATGCGTCCACTAAAGAATTGCTTATACACTAAATAGCTGCAACTATACATTTACTAAAAGACTAACTTAGGCCAGCGTGAAACTAAGAAAGAAAGATGTGCCTAAAGCGGCATGCAAGCAAACTGTGCACGCTAAGAGAAAAGGAGAGATGTTCGAAATTACTATCACAATCAAGCCGCCCCCTACCCTATCTTTAAAACTCTAAAAGGGCTCGTCACTTCGGTCGCACCTTCTTGGCTTAGGCTTCCAACTAAATTGACTTTATGGCCTTGCCGCCCGCCGCTAGCAGAAGCTAAGCACTTGAAAAGCGTGCTAAGAAACGTTACTTCTGTCAGCCTTTCTGTGCAACAGTCCACCAGTAGCGTAGGAGAGGGTTACCGTACATACAAGAGTCTTCCCATTTTTACGTAAGCGTTTTATTACTAGTCAAGTAGTACAACAACGGTATCTCATCTTATAGCCTGGCGTGGCAGGTCGCCTTTTGAATATAGTAGATAGAAGAAACGATTATCGAGATAAAAATGAGAGAGTTGGAGTAGGTGAGTGAGTGAGTCCTCACTGACCTGAGCGATTTCGATCACCTAGCAGGCCTTTTATTTGGTAGGTAACATTGCCAAAGCGTATCATCTAATTTGACTACGAAGGAAGGCACTCGAAGTGAAACGGCACCATCTTGTGCAACACAACGATAATTGGCCCTCTATCACCTTCGAGATGGTAGACTTGGTAAAAGGGCTCGATGGATTTCTAAAATTCGAGTTCGACCGCGACCCCTTTTTGGGGGATCAAGTTCCCAGCGCGAGACGCGTTCGTTGACAAAACCGCCGTAGGAATGGAGACCTTTCCCTCGAGTGGAGGCAAACTGATCAACGAGAAAGAGACCTTACTCACTACAAATGAATACACCACAAGATCGAACTGCACTCATGCCTCTCTCGCATCAAGTTGACCGACCCCCCTACATAGTGATTCTATCAATCATGTACGTAGGGGGCCCTCGATTTATGTTAGTTGTGAGCTGAACTCGATTTATTTCTCAATCTCTAATGGGAGAACCCAAAGGATGCTGAACGCTTTCGCAAACATATCAAGAAGAAACAAATCTATGATTTTCTTGCAGGTCCTCGTCCGAAATTAGATGATGTGCACGACCGTTTGCTTGCCATAAAACCACATTCAACCATTGACAAAATCTTCATAGAAGTTCGTTGGGAGTCAAGCTGCGAACGCGTGGTGATGAGTGACACACCCATGAAACCCATTTCTTTCATGCTGGAATCATCAGCATTGGTAGCACGAGGACTACCAGCTCCAACTCGATCTATTCACTAGAACAACCTTTGGTGTGATCATTGCAAGTGCACGAACCATATAAAAGATTGGTGTTGGGAACTCCATGGTCGTCCCCAATGGAAGAATTTATTAGGAGATTCTTGGTCACCTCCAACCACAAGTACTCCACCTTCTAGAACTAGCGCCTCTAGCTATTAGGTGGGCCTTAGTGTGTCAAATCCAACCATACCAAATCCTCAAGATTCGACCACCTCTTTCCCTCCATTATCGAAGGCACAACTCGAACAACTTTATCGCCTCTTAAGTCCGCCAATTGAGTCCAACCTTTTGTCAAGTTTCGTTTCACAATAAGGTATTTTTAGTGTAGCTTTAAAAAGTCAGCAGCATTTCGGCCTAGGGATCTTAGATTCAGGTGCGACTGACCGTATGACAACTTTTTATGATATGTTTACCATGTACTCACCCAACTCGATTCAGACACATGTCAAGCTTGCAGATGGGTCATTGGCTATTATTAAGGGCTTTGGTTCTATTCTTCTTAGCTCAAATATTACATTGCACTCAGTGCTCCATGTGTCTAAATTATGATACAATCTAATTTCCGTTTAGAAGTTGACTCATGATTTAAATTGTCAGGCCTTGTTACTGACTCTAAGTATTTGTTTTAGGACTTGATTATGGAAACGACGATTGACAGTATTGATGGCTTTGAGGGGCTCTACTACTTTAGAGAGCCAAGTCTATGAAATAAACAAGTACTCCAGGTTGGTTGTGAGTCAACTCCTAGAGAACAACAGATTCTACTTTTACATCGCTATTTAGGGCACCCGAGCTTTCAGTATCTTAAACATTTGTATCCTTCTCTTTTCCATAATAAATACCTTTTTTCTTGTGAAGTGTGTCATCTTGCATAACACTCTTGTACGTCTTACCTGCTGTTGAGTATATACCATCCACTTCATTCACAATGATTCATAGTGATTTATGGGGGCCGTCTCGCTTGAAAACTATGTCTGATAAACGTTGGTTCTGTACCTTCACTGATGACCAAACTAGAGTTTGTTGGGTCTATTTACTTAAAGAAAAATCAGACACTGTATTAATCTTTCAAAAGTTTCATTCCCTCATTCATAATCAATTCAATACGAGATTCAAAATTCTTTGTACTAATTAAGGGACAAAATCTTTAATCAAACATTGGGTACTTTCCTGTCTCAAAATGGAATCCACCACCAAAGTTTTTGTGTCATTACCCTCCAACAAAATGGTATAGGTGAAAGAAAAAATAGGCATCGTTTAGAAACTGCCTCATATTGTCATGTTCACCCATATGGTTCCTAGCCTTTTTTTGGGGTGATGTCCTTACTGCGTGTTATCTCATTAATCAGATGTCCTCTTGTGTTTTGAAATGTAACACTTCACTAGAAGTCTTACTCACTATCTATCCTCAAATCTGATTGGTCCTCACGATCCCCCTCAAAACATTTGGGTGCATTGCATTTATTCATGTTTATGATCATGATCGTCACAAATTGGAGCCAAAAGCCCGAAAGTGTGTCTTCCTTGGTTACTCTCCTACTCAAAAAGGCTATAAATGTTATTGTCTAGCCACCAAAAAATTTTACACTACCATGGACGACGATTTAAATACCAGAGTCGAGTCTCCTCAGCCAGAAATACCTCATCCTCAATCCAAAATACCTATCCCGATTGTCTCGATTACTCAGACAGAAGAGTCAGTTCCTATTATTTCTTGTAATAATCAGGATGATGAAGCCAACCCAAATCCAAGTGACAAGCGACCTGAGACTCTTGTTTATTCTCTGCGACAAACGATTCCCTATTTATCAAACAAGAAGAGATGCTAGAATTTTGTTATGGAAAAGTTTCAAAAGAGGTTGGCAAGTTGGAAAAAGTAAACTATCCTTTATTCATTTAGTTCTAGTTGGGATCCCTTTCTATTACCTATTTATCTTTAAGATCCTGGTGAAGGTGAGTAAGTCTTTGGAAAAGTTGACGAGAGATTTTTTATGGGAAGGAGTGAAGGAGGGGGGTGGGTCTCACTTGATTAATTGAGAGGTGATTGCTAAGCCTATTGACCAAGGGGTTGGGAATAGGGAATCTCAAAGCACGGAATGAAGCTCTTTGGGCAAAGTGGTTATGGCACTTTCCAATGAAGTTTGATGCCTTGTAGAAAAGGATTATTATGAGCAAGTATGACCCTCACTCTTTTGAGTGGGTTACAACAGGTAGGGGCAAAAAATTTGCTAGATTTTCTTAGATTGCCATTTCTTCTTTTTTCACCTTTTTCCCCCCGTTGGTGAGATGTCCTGTCAGTAAATGAGATCAAATTTATTTTTAGGAGATTGGTGGGTTGGAGAGAAACCCCTCTTTTACGTTTTCCCTAGGTTATACCACCTTCAGATAAAAAACTACACTCGGTGGCTTTGATGTTGTGCAGAGAGGAGGGTCCTATTATGTCGCCTTTCATTTCTCTGGGCTTTCGTAGGTCCTTGTCTGATAAGGAAGCCTTTGATGTCGGTTTGCTTCTCTCTTTGGTTGGGGATGTGAGTGTGAGGGAGGAGGAGTGATTCCCGATTGTGGACCTCTAATCCTTTGAGAGGTTACACTATCTCGTCCTGCTTTAACTACATTTGTAACCCCTCTTCCATCCCGGGTGCCTCAGTCTTTGCCTCTCTGTGGAAGGTTAAGATTTTCAAGAAAGTTAAACTTTTTGTGTGGCAGATTTTTCATGGGAAGATTAACACTACGGATCGCATTTTGAAATGCTCTTCTTTAGTGCCGAGTTCTCAATTCTGCTCTTTTTGTAAAAGGGCTTTGGAAGATCTTAACCATCTTCTCTGGTCTTGTTAGTGGACCCATTCCCTTTGGGAGTGGTATTGGAATACGTTTGGGCTACGCTTGAATAGTTTCTTTGGTCTTGGACCTCTGTTGGTCGAGTCTATCCTTTATCTCCCCCTTAAGGGGTAGGGGTAGATTCTTGTGGCAGGCGTGCATTTGTACTATTTTGTGGGCCATTTAGCTTGAGAGAAATAGTAGGATTTTTAGGAATTGCAAGAAGTATATTAGCGAAGTTTGGGAGAGAGTGAGGTTTGATACCACCTTGTGGATGGCGATGTTGCCTCTTTTTTGTAATTATCAGATTATCAAATAAACCTTATTATTTTGAATTGGAGTCATTTTCTTAGTTAGTTGTTGAACTCCTTTTGTGGGGCTTCTTTTTTGTTTGTCCTTGTATTCTTTCATTTGTTCAATGAAAGTTTGATTTTTTACGAAAAAATAAATAAATGATAGAAGTACAATTGAAACTAACCTCAAAAGTGCAGAGAAATTTTGAATCATTTAGCATTATTTAAAACCCATCAGTGTTTCTTACTATTTTTGTAAATTATTAAAAATAGCCACTATATATTACTGGCTCAATATAAAGTTTTCCATTTTTGTAATTGGTACAGAACCTCCCTCCACAACCCGACCGTCCAAAAGGGGTAGCACATGGATGTCCAGACTGCAGTGACTATCTGAAGGTCAACTTCAATCTATTGGTTGAAATTTTAATGAATATTTTCAAAATTTTCTATGAACTTTATAACACCATACCACTATGTTCTGAAGGCTACGTTGACATTCTAGAATAGGTCACTACAAGGTGGCATTTTGAAGATGCAAGAACGGATATTCTTGAAGAGGCTCCCGTTTTTTATCCAACAGAGGAGGTGTTGAGCTGTAATGGATGTAATTTACTTATTTCACTATTTTTCAGTTCATGTGTTTATTAACATGCCTGAAGGAGAGTTTCTACTTCTAAATTCCTTTTCATGTTACTGAATTGTTTCTGTAGGAATTTGCAGATACTCTTCACTATATAAAAAGAATACGTCCAAGGGTAGAGTCATGTGGAATCTGTCGCATAGTTCCTCCTCCATCATGGCTGCCTCCGTGTGTTTTCAAGAAAAAGGAAATTTGGAAAATACTCCTTTCTTTGCCCACTATCAGCGGATTGATGGGTTTTAGAAGAATTATGCATGTGGTTGGTTTCCTAAACATGGTGGAAATATCAAGAATAAGAGGAGAAGGTTAGAGTATGAGTGTGGTAATAGATGTTTGATGAATCCTGATGAAAGTTGTGATATTGATAAGAAAGGTCCAAACTCAGAACTTGGTCGAGAGTTTACTCTGAAAGCTTTTAAAAGTTATGTGGATGACTTTAAATCCAGTATTTTAGCAGTGGAAATAAGGTCACAAATACAAAAACTAATTCATCCACGCTTCAAGAGCAGTGGGAACCATTGGTGGATCAAGTAGAGGGTGAAAATAGATGCATTGTTGAGAGCTCAACCGAACAAATTGAGGTAACAGAGATTAGAGATTTTGATTTCGGCTTTCATGTGTCAGATAAGCTTTATTCTTATTCTTCTGCATGAGTGTTTTTAGGTGCTATGTGGTGGTAGTTTGGTTAGCCCTTCACTTGGCAGTGGATTTTCAGCATCATCCAGTCCTTTGATTGAACCAGGTCATGCTGATCAAGATCATATGGACTCTGGATGGAACTTAAATAATTTACCTAGACTACCTGGTTCACTTCTTTCGTTTGATAGCTTCAAGAAAGTTCTATTTTATTGCCTCAAGTTTACGTTGGAATGTGCTTTTCGTCATCTTGTTGGGTAAGGGTGCCAAAATTGTTGTTTATTAAGTAGAAGCTACCTTTAATTATTTATTGGACTAACAAAACTGTTAATGTTTTAGTTTTATTTGAAGAGCCGGGGTTTCATTCTTCAGTTTCTTTTTCTTGAAGAGAGTTCCTGATCTCTTTTTTATTGTTGCTCATATGCTCGTTTTCTATCATTACTTGGTTTTGTTTTCTGTCGGGGGAAGAAAAAAAGAATTCACATCTTACGGGGCATTTTCATCATCATGCCAACTGGAAGTACTTTATATTAATGCATGTACTTATTGATATAGTTGTTCATTTTGAGGAATAATATATGTTGTTGCACTTTTTTCCCTTATTTTTAAAAACAACGAGTTGAAGAACACCACTTACCTTCGTTATGTTACTTGCACTTGGGAGCTCCTAAAATATGGTATGACATTCCAAGAAGATATATTGGTAAATTTGAGGCAGCCATGAGGAGACTTCCAAAATGTTTTGTGGAACAGAAAGGGTCCCATAGAGGAATGGTGAGTAATGACATTTTGAAATCTATCATTCAAGAAGACTTGTATAGGATTTATATTTAGTTGTTTTATCTAGTCATACCATTAAGTTATGTAAGATCATATTTGTGAATGCATATTCTCATAGTTTCATTGTCTAATATATATGGCATGTCATCTTAGTCAAGTTTATATTTTGTTACATTATATCTATGTAAATAGGAGTTTATTAGTCTTTTATCTTTAATTGTAGTTTACTATTATTAGTTTAGAGCTTCCATGTATGCCTACATATATCTTTCTCTTGTGTATATAATAATGAGTTATTCTTCCCATTTGATCTCACATTAACATGGTATCAGAGCCACTAGGTCTTTTTCTAGGGCAATTAAGGTTTTGTCAGTTTTGTGCACTGTTAGGGTTTGAGATTTAGAACATTACCTTGGAGTGTTTGTTTCTTGTCATCAGCCAACCAAAAAGGAAGTCCACCCACTGATTTGAAGAGCCCTAGACATTGGTCGGAAAACAACCCGTGCATGGGCCTCACACATTGCCGGAAGTCGTCGCCACCTCTCCCACGCACTGGTGCGTGAGTGGCCAAAATTTTCTCCGGCCATCGTAGTTTACTCTCATTTGACATTTTTGACCCCTTTGTGTGGTTAGTTTGGTTGATATATGCTCGGATTTGAAGTTGTTTTGGAAAAGAATTAGGGTCTTTTTGTTGGGAACTCTATTCAGATTTTATTTTTAGAGCTTGTGTGTTGATTTGATTTTGATTTCGTGGATTTAGATTATATATTTTCTTTCTCCACTCTTCATTGGAATATGGCCAGGCAAAAACCTCATGGTGATATATGATTTGGTTAAACCGAGGACTCAATCCATCTAGAAAATCATTTGTTAATTCTGTAGACGAGTTTGCTAAATTTAAACAGTACTAGAAATCATTAAAATCATGTTCATCATCTTCAACATCTAAACCTATTACAATCATTGTTGGTTCAGGTAACATGAATTATTGTCTAGTTTCATCTTCCTTCAAATAGGTCATAGACTTTGGTGCTACTGATCATGTGACAGGTAATTCCAAATTATTTTCTACCCTTTTGTCATTAACATCCCTTACTAATGTCACTTTAGTTGATGGATCAAAATCTACTGTTCTTGGATCTGACATAATAAACCTTACCCTATCGCTTTCTTTGTCATATGTGCTACATTTACCTCAATTTTCTTTTAACTTAATCTCTGTTCGTAAACTCACTGGTGACCTTAATTGTTGTGTCTCATCCTATCCTGGTCTTTGCTTGTTTTCGGATCTCGTGACGAAGAAGATTATTGGGAGATAACATGAATTTGGAGGACTTTATACTACACTCATCTGGTCCATTGGAATGGACAGCCCTCCTCCAATTTGGTGGATTGGGTATTGGCTCCTACAAGCAGTGGAATAATCCTCTACTTATGAAGTGGCTGTGACGTTTCTCCCAAGATGATAACTCCCTTTGGAAATGTGTAATCTCGAGCATTTACGATGTTTGGCCTAGGGGTTGGATCACTAACAATCCTAGAGGTAGATAAAAAAGGACGGAATGGGATGATATAGCAAGAAACATCCCTCTCTCTTTCTCTTGTTAAATTCAAAGCTAACAAAGGGGACAATCAAATTTTGGAAGGATCAGTGGGTGGGTGACTCATCCTTGGAAATCTTTTCCAGATCTGTTCTTGATTTCTTTAAAAAAAATAAGCCATTATTGTTGTGGAACAACAAGAACAAAGTTTGGGACCTTAGCTACCGTAGAGGTCTTTTTGACAGAGAGCTTGAAAGTTGGATGGGGTTCAGATTGGATCCAATGCCGAGAAGTTACTGTGGTCGTTAGATACCTATGGTACTTTTTCTATTAAGTCTTCTTTCCTTAAGCTTTTTAGTTTAAATTTCCATTCAAGGTCCCCCTTATCAAGGCTATTTGGAATTTCAAACTCCCAAAGAAGGTGAAAGTTTTCCTTTGGTGGTCGTGCTTACAAAGGTCTCTGACCCACGATGTCCTTCAGAAAAAATGCAGGCACTGGTCCCTCTCTCCCTCGATTTGCAGCCTTTGCTCAAGGGGAGGGAGGATGGTGATCATCTCTTCCTCCACTGTCCCTTCATAAGGAACGCTTGGAACTTCTTGCTTAGTACTTTCAATATTTTCAGCGGCTTACCGAACCATATTGAGGATTTGATGCTCGAGGCTTTACATGATTGGAATCTTAAGGGTCGCCCTAAAATTTTTTTGTAGTTACGTTGCCAGAGCTATGCTTTGGGCAATATGGTTGGAATGCAATAAGAGAGTTTTTGAAGATAAGTCCTCTAATTTCTTCTTTGTTTTTTAGTAGTGTGCAAATTAATACTTCTTGGTGATGTCGTACAAATAGTCAATTCTTTTGTAACTATCCTATATAGATTCTTTACAATTGGAAAAACTTTTGCAATTAGTTTTGTCTTGGAACGGGGTTCCTTCCACCCCCAGCCCCTAAGTTGTTTTCTTCATCTCTTTTAATGGATCTTTTGTTTCTTATCCAAAAAAAAAAAAAAAAATCATCACATACCAAAAGTTATTTCTTGCTCTGGAGTTGTTTTTCCTTTTGAAGCCCATTGTCGTCTAGGTCATCTATCTCTCTCAGTATTAAGAAAGCTTTGTCCTCAGTTTCATAATTTATCTTCATTAAATTGTGACTTATGTCACTTTGCCAAATTTCATCGTCTTAACTCAAGGCCTAGAGTTGATAAACGAGCAAGTGCTCCATTCGAGTTAGTTCATTATGATATTTGGGGCCTTTGTCCAATTGTATCTAAAATCGAATTATGATATTTTGTTTCCTTTGTTGATGATTACTCTCCCCTAACTTGGGTCTATTTTATGAAGAATCGTTTTGAGTTGTTTTCTAACCTCTGCAATTTTCATGTTGAGATTCGAACTCAATTTGATATTTCTCCTAAAGTCTTGAGAAGCAATAATGCTCGTGAGTATTTTTTTCGATGCCCTTGGGTCTTATTTGTGTAAGCATGGAATTATCCACCAATCATCTTGTGCTTATACTCTATCCCAAAATGGAGGGCTTTAACAAAAAAATAGGCATATTCTTGGACTGCAAGAGCATTATCTTTTCAAATGCATGTTCCAAAGTATTTTTGGGTTAATTCAATTTTCACCGCTTGTTTTTTTTATTAATAGAATGCACTCATATGTTCTTCATTGTGAAATTCCTTGTCATATTTTATTTTCGACAAAACTTTTGTTCCTATTGACCCAAAAATATATGGTTGTACTTGTTTTGTTTGAGATGTTTGTCCTTATCTAACAAAATTAGACCCCAAATCTTTTAAGTGCATCTTCTTAGGTTATTCTTGTGTTAAAAAAGGATGCAGGTGCTAGAATCCTAGCTTGAACAAGTTTCTTGTTTGTCCTGATGTTACTTTCTTTGAGGACAAACCCTTCACTTTGTCACTACCTAGTACGAGTCAAGAAGATGAGGACAATCTCTTTATCTATACAATTGTTTCTCCTACATCTGCTCCTGATCCACCCCCTTTGGTACCTATCCCTACTCATCCACCTATTACTCAAGTCTACTCTAGATGGCAACAACCTCTAGGTAAACTAGTCTATCCTAACAGATTTTTCGACATCAGATCCAAAACCAAGTGACGACCTTCATATTACCCTTTGCAAAAGTAAACGCACTTGCAATTTCCTATTTCTTATGTCTCTTATGACCATTTATCATTTTCTACCTATTCTTTTGTTGCATCTCTTGATTCTATTTCAATCCCTAAAATGGTTCGTGAAGTTTTTTTTTTTCATTCTAGTTGGCGTGAAGCAATGATAAAAGAGATGAATGCTTTAGATGATAATGGTACTTGGGATTTAGTATCTTGTCCTGCAGGAAAGAAAACTATGTAAATGAGTATTTGCGATCAAGGTCAATTCTGATGGGTTAGTTGCTCGATTAAAAGCGCGCCTTGTTGCCAAAGGCTATGCACAGATATATGAGATCGATTATTTTGATACTTTTTCTCTCGTTGCCATATTAACTTCTGTCAGGCTATTCATCTTCATGACTGCTTCTCAAAGTTTGTCTTTGCATCAACTTGACATTAAAATCCTTTTCTCCATGGTGATCTTCAAGAAGAAGTTTATATGGAGTAACTTCCAGGGTTTGTTGCTCAGGAGGAGACTGATAAAATATGTCGTCTTTGCGAATCTTTGTATGGGTTGAAACCAAGTCCATGATGATGGTTTGGAAAATTTAGTCAAGCACTTGAACAATTTGGAATGAAGAAGAGCAAGTCTAATCACTCTATCTTCCATTGACGATTTGATAGTGAAATTATTCTACTTATCGTATATGTTGATGATATTGTTATTACTGGAAATGATGCATCTGGCATTTTATCTCTCAAAACTTTTCTTCATAATCAATTTCATAGTAAATACTTGGGAACATTAAAGTATTTCTTGGGTATTGAAGTAATAAGAAGCAAGAAGAATATCTTTATGTCTCAAAGGAAATATGTGCATGATTTACTATTTGAGACAGAAAAATTGGGAGCCAAGGCAAGTAGAACTCCAATAACGCCTAATTTGCAACTTACAAAAGATTGAGAATCTTTTAAAGACCTTAAAAGATATAGAAGACTATTTGAGAAATTAAACTATCTCACAATGACACGACCATCTATAGCTTATTCAATAAGCATTGTGAGTCAGTATATATCTTCACCTACATGGAGCATTGTGCTGTAGTACAACAAATTCTATGTTATTTGAAAGCTGCACTGGACGTGGGATCTAATATAAAGATCATGGTTATATGAATATTAAGTGTTTTTCACATGTGGATTTGGTTGGATCAAGAGAAGATAGAAGCTCGACATCTGGATATTGTGTTTTTGTTGGAGGCAATTTAGTTTCATGGAAGAGTAAGAAACAAAATGTAGTCTCGCGATCAAGTGTTGAATCATAATACAGAGCTATGACACAATCTGTATGTGAAATAATGTGGGTGTCTCAACTCTTGATTGAGTTAGGCTTTAGTGTTACCGTTCGACCAAGTTGTGGTGTGATAACCAAGTTGCCCTTCATATAGCATTTAACTTAGGATTTCATGAGCAAACTAATATTGAAATGGATTGTCATTTTGTTCATGATAAAATACAACAAGGTTGATGTCTACGGGATGTGTGAAGACTGGAGAGCAATTAGGAGATATCTTCACGAATAAATGGAGTTTGAGTAGATTACCTTTGTAACAAGTTGAGCATGATTAACATATATGCTCCAACTTGAAGGGGAGTGTTGTAGTATATTTATGTAAATAGGAGTTTATTAGTTTTTGTCCTTAATTATAATTTACTATTATTAGTTTAGGGCTTCCATGTATGCCTATATATATATTTTGCTCTTGTGTATAGAATAATATGAGTTATTCTTCCCATTTGATCTCACATTAACATATTCCAACATTTTTTATTTACTTTACCAAATTATGAGACTATATTTTAAAGTATGATTTGGTCATTCCCGTGCTTGTGGGTGCGATCATACTAGCACTAATGCATTGGATCCCATAAGAACTCTGCAGTTAAGCGTATTTGGGCCAAAGTAGTACTAAATTGGGTGATCACTTGAAAAGTCATTCCTGTGCTTTTGATGTAGCATGATTAATAGTAGTTTAGTAATTTTCATTATTGTTTTAGTTGGTAGGTAGTTTAGTTGAATTAGTAGGCTTAAATCCTCAATAAAGAGAGGGTCAATCTCTTGTATTAGCATACTTTTGAATCATAATAAAGTCCTTTGGATTAGAGTTCTCAGAGAATTCTCTTTAAAGTTACATTGCTTGATAAAATGAGACGCGCAACACCTTGGAAATTCATGTTATAATTCCTTGATTAATACAGGTCAGTAAACCATCAATTGCCTCGTTGAAGAGAGAAGGTATACCAGTGTATCACTGCATTCAAACCCAGGAGAGTTTGTTCTCGTCTTTTCAGGAGCATGTCATTCAGGATTTAACTGTGGCTTTAATATTACTGAGGAAGCAAAATTTGCTCCTCTTGACTGGTTGCCTTACGGTTATAATGCTGTGGAGCTCTACTCTATAGAGGGAAGAAAGACATCGATATCCTTTGACAGGCTGTTGCTTGGAGCAGCCATTGAAGCTGTGAAGGCACAATGGGAACTCTTATTGTGCAGGAAAGAAACTAAAGATAATTTACAATGGAAAGGCGCATGTGGAAAGAATGGGATATTAGCCCAGATATTTAAGGTATGCTTGCAAACTACACGTTAGCTGTAGAAACGATTTAGCACAAAAGGAAATAGACAAACACTTGAGAAAAGAAACTTTTATTAAGAAAGTACAAAAGTGGACACTCTTGAGAGAAAAGTCTCTCACACTTCTTTTTCACTCTATTGCTAACTTCTCACTTTCTTGACTTCCTAGCTTGTCTCATTTATGGAGACTTCCTTCATATTTATAGGCAAGTTATGCTTGGAGCCCAAACCAAAGAAACTTCTAGGCCTCTCTTGAAAATATGTTCTAGATAAGGCTTTCCTTATCCAAAGAATTCTCCAAAATTCCTTGGAGCCCAAGAGAAGCTAGGATATTTCTAGATCCACTTTTCATATATGTATTTACAATTTTCAAGAAAAATCTAGAAGAAGTCCTACCCTAGAAACTCCAAGAAGCTTCTAGAT
>JAOANK020000006.1:1391844-1401963 GCA_026257165.2 Telfairia occidentalis
GCCAAAGAAACTTCTAGGCCTCTCTTGAAAATATGTTCTAGATAAGGCTTTCCTTATCCAAAGAATTCTCTAGAATTTCTTGGAGCCAAAGAGAAGGCTAGGATATTTCTAGATCCACTTTTCATATATGTATTTACAATTTTTAAGAAAAATCTAGAAGTAGTTCTACCCTAGAAACTCCAAGAAGCTTCTAGATTATAGTTAGTGTTGTATTTTTTAACATTAGCAATTTTTAAATGAGAAACCAAGCTTTCATTGAAAAAAAAAGAGAAAGAAAGAATACAAAAGGAAAAGCCAGATAGCATACGAAAAAACAGCCCAAAATCAAAGGAGCCAACAGATAACTACAAAGTTCAGTCCGATGCTGAAAAGAAGCTTTAAACCTAGCCAACAACCAAACCTCCTTCCAAGATCTCTCCATAGCCCTAAAAATTCATTTGTTCCTCCCAAGCCAAATACTTCAAAAGACTGGGAAGGAGTCTGCATGCCACAAAATTCGACCATTTTCATGAAAAAGTAGTATTTTACATGTCTATATAGAAAACTAACTGAGATTTTCCTTGTATGAAGATTTAAAGTGTTTGAACTCTGATCTCCCCTTTGTGCAGTCTCGTATTAAGAGCGAAGGTCTGAGGAGGGAGTATCTTATGTCGGCTTCACAGATGCGGGAAGTAAACGAAAGCTTTGTTGCAGTCAGAAAGCGCGAGTGCAGCATTTGCCTTTATGATTTACACTTGTCTGCAGTTAGTTGTTCATGTTCTGCAGATAGGTACTCTTGTTTGAATCATGCTAAGCAACTCTGTTTTTGTGCTTGGGGCAACAAATTCTTCATTGTGCGATACGAAATGGGCAAGTTAAATCTTCTTCTTGATGCCTTGGAAGGAAAATTAAGTGCAGTCTACAAATGGGCAAAAGAGAATCTTGGACTGGCCGTGCACTCCTATAAGAATAGTTTACCACAATCTCAGCCGCTGATAGCCCACAGTCTTCAAAAGGGCATCAACCCGAGGATGCAGAATCGCCAGAGGCTGTTAATGACTCAATTAATAGAATTAAGGCAGAGATCAAGGCACGTCTTCTCCAATCGAAAACCTTGAAATATATGAAAGAAGATGAAAATGTAACAGAATGCGAAGGGACAGTTAAAGACAACAGCATTCCTACCAACTCTGATTCTAGGATTCCAGTAGAAAAGAGCTACAACCTACAACCAATGAGTTCTAATGACTCCGAAAGGAAAGAGAGTACATCAATGCCAGCAGTAGTTTTAAACGAAAGAGGAGATGGTTTAATCTTTTCACTTACTTTGGAGTCTGTTGAAAGTTTATCGGAGAGTACATCAGTCGCAAGCTTCTCAGAATCTGATGACTGCTGGTCTGATTCTAGCTTTTAAATGACTGAAGAAGGATGCTTAGTTTCAGCTTCAGATTTTATGGAAGCCAAAATACTTCCATGATAAACAGTTAAGCCAGATTTTGGAACTCTTAACTCTCGAGTGAATTTGGCTGGTTAAGAGCACATTGCGCGGTAGGTCTCTCATCCTCATGAATGACAATGATGTTTGGTCAGGGTGACAATGAAGGTGCGTAATTGGCATAGATTCTCCAAATTTTTAATTCGAAACTTTGAAATCATAATTGAGTTGTTATGTGCATTTAAGCTCCATCTCTCCGTGTGTCAAAAGTAGAGTTAGAGACGAACGAAATTAAATATTTGTTCATCGCAAATTTTAGATGATGAGCTTTTGAATAGTTGTAAAAAAAAGGTACCATTTCATCTTTAATTGCTCGTATTAAAATAATCATGTAATTCCAATGCTGTTAAATGTTGCTGAAGACAGAAAAAGGTGGATATTGTACTTGAAGGGGGATTTAATCATAATGGAACTCTCATGCATCTTTATGAACATGCTATGTTTATTAACTATTCATTTCTATTTTTTAATTATAAATTTTAAAATTTCGACAGCATTTTTGTCTGCACATTGTGAATGTATGTGTTGAACCTCACCTTCTGCAACAGAGTGACAACTTGATTGTTGAGATTTCAAGGGTGGGTTTTGATGATAAGCCTATTGTAAATGTGTCAGCCACTCATTTTGAAGAAAGAACGTGTGGTAGTGCATTTAAAATAAATGCTTCTAAGTGATAGTACTCTAATTTATCAAAACCATTTTGGGGGCGTTTGGGAGGCTGGATGGTCTGGAGGTTTAATTGGAGGGTTTAGTTAGTTCTGTTGTACTATTTACTTATTTCAATATGTTTAAAATTTTCTCATTATTATTTACTGTTTGTTGTTTTCCTATGTTAAATTGAAAATAAAATATCTTTAGGTAAAATATACTTTTGACCCTTGAAATTTGAGTTTAGTTTCTATTTGGTCATTGAGATTTCAAAATGGACACTTTAGTCCCTCTAAGTTTGAAAAATAGTTTAAATAGTCTTTGAGTTAAAGTTGATCATTTGTTGCCTAATAGAAAATGATCTGGCAAAGCTCATGTGACAATTTTTGATTAATTTTATATTGTTTTAACCTATGTAGCAAAAACAAATTTGCTCTTTATCCTTCCTCGCCATTCATTCTCCTCTTCTCCTCCACCAGTTGTTGATGCCATTGTGCATTTGAGAAAACAAAAGAAATAGAGGGCTGAATAAGCAAACTAGTTGATGATAAAAATCAATTTTTGTGGTTGTCCTGAAGTAGAAAAGGAAGTAAATAAAAAAAAAGGATTAAGATCAAATAATTGATAATAAAAATTAGAGTTTTTAGTCTTTTGGTAACCCACTAATTGATGATAAAAATCATTTTTTGCTATTATTCTTCCCTTTAATGCAGTGAGCGAGGAACAGGAGGAGATGGAAGGGATGGGAAGAAGGGGATGAAAATCGAAAATGGAGGGGAAGGGAGAAGAGGGAGAAAAAAATTAGAAAAAAGAAGAAAGAAGGGGAACAAGGAGGGGAAGGGGGGAGGCCGAAGAGAGAGAAAAAATTAGAAAAAGGAAGATAGAAGGGAAACAAATAGGGGAAGGGAGGAGAGAGAGAAAAGAAGAGAAAAACAATTAGAAAAAAGAAGAAAGAAGGGAAACAGGGAAGGGAAGAGAGAAGAGAGAGAAAAAAGAAAGGAAGAAAGGAAACAGGAATGGGAGAAGAGAGAAACAATTTGCCACGTGAAATAAAATAATTCAAAATTAATAAAAGGTGCCACAAATTTTGTCACATCATTTTTTGTTAATCAATTAACGATCAACTTTAACTCAAGGATTATATTGAACTATTTTCTAAACTTCAGAGATTAAAGTGTTCATTTTAAGACTTTAAAAACCAATTAGACACGAACTTCAAATCTCAGGGATTAAATATGTATTTTGTCCAATATTTTTTTGACTTCCAAAAGTACATGCCCAAAATATCAAGTATAAAATATCAAATATCATGTTGCAATTTCATCCAAAAATAATATTACATTGCGCGTCTAAAATTACAAAAGTATATATAAAAGTTTGGGGAGTTTGTAGAAATATAAGGCCAATCACGTTTTCGAAGAATATACATAAGAAATTCATACATCCATTGAACTGGCACATTGAGCAAGATGTCACTTTTTTCAATATCACTAATCAAAAGCATTACTGGGTGTGACAAAATCAGTAATGCCGAGTCTAGGTATAGCACAAAGTATTTTCATTACCCGTTGCTTCCGAGCTTCATCTCTGTCACATTCATTAGTCTTCCATGAAGTAATCCTGCGTAGCTCCATCGTTTACATCCTCATCTTTTATTGCACCAAGTCAATTAACTCAACATTTTCTCCCTTTCTTCACTTCTTTCCTTTATATGACATATTTGATGAAATCGCATGTTGGTTAGGAATGTAGAAGTTGTCAAATTCAAACGCTCTTGTTCCAACTTGTCACAAAAAGAGAGAACAAAGCAGAAATGGAGGAAAATGCTCTTTGCATCAGACACAGAGGCTGCTATTCTATTGATAGAAAAAGACACGACACGTGTCACTACAACAGTACTTGAGGAAAAAAAAACAGCAAGTAAAACAGTAAAGCAGAGGTAAATAAACAAGGATAAAAACAATATATCCAGAAAACATTAATCACGAATATAATTTAACATCCCCGCAAGCGAATGTGGTGTTGAAATGACCGTGAGGTTGGAACGAAGAGAAGAGAGCTGAGGAGAGGCAAGCCCCTTTGTCATAATGTTGACCGTGAGGTTGCTCTTGAATAAAATGCTGATCAATTTCAATGTGGTTTGCCCGACTATGGATGATGCGATTCGCTGCTCTTGAATAAAATGCTGATTCACTTATGTCATCACATAAAAGGAGAGAAGGAGAGCGAGTGGGAAAACCGATTTCATTCAAAACAGATTGCACCCAACCAATTTCAACAGTCACATTGGACATCCCACAATATTCAGACTCAGCGCTCGAGTGAGAAATGACCTGTTTAGATGAATTCCAAGACATCAGATCAGAGCCCAAAAATGAATAGGATCTACTTGTACTGCATCGATCATCGGGCCAATTAGCCCAATCAGCATCTATCTATACTGTGAGAGAAAGAACCAGAGATTGGGTTAGAGAAATGCGCATGTGTAGAGAGCCTTTAAATAATGCAGCAAGCGTTTTACAACCATCATATGAGTCGTGGTCGGACAGTGTAGAAATTTGCACAATTTGTTCATTGTGAAGCAAATATGGGGCCAGGTCATCATCCAGTACTGCAAAGTGCCAAACAAGCTCTTGCACTCACGATTTTCAAGAGGAATTCCATCATTTATAGAGAGCTGTAAACCCATAGCTATTGGAGTATGAATTGGTTTACAATCTGCCATCTTTGCCTATTTTAAAATGTCGCTGATGTACTTCCTTTCTCTAAGATGCATAGTAGTTGAGTCACAAAGTACCTCAATACCAAAGTAGGAAATGTTACCCATATCCTTCAAAGAAAAATTATGGTGTAGTTGAGAGACGAATTTCTGAATAAGAGAAGGAACATTGCCGGTCACCAAAATATCGTCCACATAGATCAAAAATATTACAAGCTATGCCCCCTCTCGGTAAAGAAACATAGAATTATCAGCCTGTGAAGCAGTAAAACCCCATGGAAGCAAGCAAGAACTCAATTTCGAGAACCAAGTCCGAGGACTTTGTTTTAAACCATATAAAACTTTATGGAGTTTTTAAACATGGTCCAGAAAACTGGAGTTGACAAAGCCAGCTGGCTGTTTCATATATACATCTTAAGATAATTCACCATGTAAAAATGCACTGTGGACATCCAATTGACGAACACTCCAATTATAAGAGATAGCAAGCGAAAGAATTATCCGAATGGTCGTTGGCTTCACAATAGGGCTAAAGGTTTCAAAAAAATTGGTGCCTAACGCTTCACTGAATTCTCGTGCCACTAAACGTGCCTTATATTGATCAATATCACCTAAGGGCTTAAGTTTAACACGAAAAACCCATTTACTACCAATTAATTTTCGGTTGGCAGGTAAAGGAACCAAAGACCAAGTCCTATTTTTAATTAGAGCATCATATTCATCTTGCATCGCTTTCTTCCAATTCGGATTAGCCAAGGCAATTTTATAATTCAATGGTTTAGTGAGAGATAACAAAGCAGTGGGTCGTATCTCAGAAAACCAAGCCTTCGGTTTGAATATGCTAGCTTTTGCCTGAGTAGTCATTGGGTGGGCATTATGAAAAGGTGGAGGATGGGCGGGAGGGGGACTTAAGGCAGGGGAGGTTTGAGATGAAGTTATAGGGGAGCTTATGGGAGAGGCAGTAGAAGGAGAGGAAGGGATAGAGAGAGGGGTTGAAGGCGAAGCAGAGGACATTGGAAGAATAGGAATGAGAGTAGGTGCTAAAAGAAGATAGTTGGACGCTGTTGGCATTGGCAAAGAATTTAAGTTTGAAGGAGGAAAAGGAACAAAGTGCATAGACACCAAATATGGGTCAGAATGAGTGGTGTTGACACGAGAAACATAAATATTGGAATTAGATTGAAAGGGAAAAGAATTCTCATTAAAAATGATGTGACGCGATATGTATAAATGACTATTAGAGGTATTAAAACATAAATAACCTTTGTGAGAGGAGCTATAACCTAATAATGTGCATTCACGAGAGCGAAATTGAAGTTTGTTGTGATTGTATGGTCGAAAAAAGGGAAAACACATGCAACCGAAAGTTTTCAAGAGCTTATAATCTGGATTATGATGAAATAAGAGCCGATGAGGAGATAAGAAATTTAAGACACAACTTGAGAGACAATAATTATGTGGACAGCGGATTGGAAGGCATAAGACCAAAAGTTTTGTGAAATACCGGATTGAGCAAGAAGAGACAACCCGACCTCGACAACATGCCTATTTTTCCTCTCAACACTACAGTTTTGTTGGAGAGTATATGGGCAAGAAAGGCGATGATACCACTGGACAAGAGAGTGGGGGGAAGTGAATTCCATCGGTTTGCAAATTTTTGATGGATGTGTCGAATTGATTTTTAACCATAGCTTTAAAAGGAAGAAAATAACCAAGAGTTTCAGATTTTGTTTTCATTAAATACAGCCAAGTGAACTTTGTATAGTCATCAACAAAAATAATGAAATAATGAGCACCACTGATTAAAATTAAAGGAGAGGGACCCCAAATATCGAAGTACACTAACTGAAAAGGTGCATTGGACCGAGAAGCAGATTGTACAAAGGGTAAACGATGGCTTTTGGTCATTTGACAAGAGTTACAAAAAAGGAAGAAACCCTTTGACATTGAACTTCAGACTACAATGATTTAAAACCGTTCTAACTATATTGAGAGAAGGATGGCCAAGCCTACGATGCCACAGAGAAAGATCTTGCAGGGTCGAGATGAAAACAACGGGTTGTCGAAGAGAATTGACAAAACTTGAGAAGACATGGGAGTGGATAACTTGTATAAACCATCGTCAAGTTGCCTCTGAAGAAGAGTTGTCTTGGATAGAAGATCCTTCACAATAAAACAATCAGAGTGAAATTTGACAAACGCATGATTATCTAAACACAACTTAGCAATGCTTATGAGATTATGAGGCAAATTAGAGTATGCAACACAAAATTTAATTTAACAGAATCATTGGAAGAGGAAATAGACTTCGAACCAACATGTAAGACGGGGAGAGACATACCATTGCCAACAACGACTTGTTCACTTCCACAATAGAGTGCTGGTTGTTGAAGATTGGTGATGTCTGTTGCCATATGATGGGTAGCACCGGAATCCATGAACCAAGCTTCATCCAAATGAGATTGGTTTGGTGTAGAAGAAGGGGAAGGTTCAGAATAAGGTTGTGGGGATAGGTTAGCAAGAATTTGAGGGTTTAAGTGATTAAATAGAGCTTGAGGTTGTTGAGTCGGAGTTGCTTGGTAAAAGGGGTTGTGCTGATTGTAACAAACGAGGGCAACATGCCCAAATTTGCCACATATCTGGCATTGAGGTCGATTAGGAGCAGAGTTGGAAGGTCATTTTTGAGGCCACGGTGGAGGAGGAGCAGATGATTAAGAATGTTGTAGAGGAGAAGGGAACATACCAGAGGGATGGGTAGTAAATTTTGAAGGGTTAGAAGACTTACCCGGGAAAAAAGGCCTATGAAAACGCTTAGAAGTTTTAGATACACCCAAATTCGCAATATTCGCCTGAACCAAATTAAGATGATCAATAGCCAATTGCTTTTTCAAACGTGCATCATAGGCGAGGAGGAGACTGCGAACATCGATGAGAGAGGGTTGATCAGTTCGATTGTGAATGGATGTAATAAAAGGATTATATTCTAAGCCAAATCCTTCCAAAATATAACCTAGATGGTCCTGATAAGAAAGAGGTTCTCCGATTGCTGAAAATTTATCTACTATTTACTTTATTTTAGTAAGATATTGAGCCACATTGAGACCGTCTTTACGAATTTTCTGAAGTTGAAAACACAATCCCATTATTCTGGACGTAGATGAAGATTCGTAAACCTTGCGAAGCAACTCCCAAATTTCAAATGCAGTTCCGCATCCCACTATTTCACCTAATTTCTCTTCAGTAAGAGACGAATAAATCAAACTCATAACAATACGGTTACATTTTTGCCAAGGTTGAAACAGCGGATTGACTTGAGTGTATGCAGCATCCAAAAAACGAGATGGAGACGGGGTAGAGCCATCGATGAGTCCTTCAAGGCTATGAGCAATAATCACATTTAATAGCTGGTTTTTCCATAATAGGTAGTCACTGTCACTGAGCTTCATGAAAGAGATTGAGAGAGGTTTGGGGAAGAAGATATTGATGGTCGACGGTCATCGTCGTTGGAAGGACCGCAGAGGAAGACGCCATAAAACAAAAATTGAATATATATATATATACACACATACTTTTAAAGCCCGACGCTCCGATACCATATCACAAAAAGAGAGAAGAAAGTAGAAATGAAGGAGAGGAAAATGCTCCCTGCATCAGACACAGAGGCTCCTATTCTATTAATAGGAAAAGACACAACACGTTTCACAATAATACTGGGGGAAAAAATAACAGCAAGTAAAACAGTAAAGCAGAGGTAAATAAACAAGGATAAAAACAATATATCCAGATAAATCCGCTACAAGCCGGGCTCAACATTTCTGTAATTGCATTGTAATTTTTCTTTAATATCCTCACCCCTAAAATCTATGTTCGTTGTTTTTAAGCTACATCTTAGTATCTTTTCGTTCATTAATCTCTCAAGATGCTATAGATATCTTGGCTTAAATGTCCCATTATCAGCTCGTCATGTACCATTCACGAACTGAAGTAGACACTCAACTAGTTTACCATCTTCAAATTGGGTCCAAGTAGGTTTTCGATCGGTCTTGTTCTAATTGTCATATATTCTGCATATATAATTTAATAGCAAAGATATTGCTTTTTGATGAATGGTGAACTATATTAAAATCACATGGCTATATTAATAGGAAGCACATTCAAAACAAACTTTTTTCATTAAAATCTATCCAGTAGTGACTACAAAAGAAATGAAGACAAAGAAAAAAATACCAGAAACAACAAAATGATTTTTATAATTCATCAACTTTGCCATTCATGAAACATTTTTTTTAAATATAAAATAGCCCTAAAATTGACTATATAATTTCATTTATGGTAATGGTTATACTTGGAACCATTTTCATCATTCATCATAACACAATGGTGTGGTTGGATCAAGTGTTTTTAATAATACCTCATGAAGCCTAAGGACAACTTGAAACACTAAGTTAAAATGATACTGTCTCACTTGACCTTACAAAATGTTTACGTACTACTCTATTCTTAACATCCGTGGACCAACATATGCAAGAAAATAGCCGTTATCTCCTCCACATCAACATATTGGGTTGTCTTAAACTAGATGTTGTCTTTAGCATATGACACAAGATTGCAAAACAGCTCATGTTTGTTCTTATATTCTCATTGAAGGCCAAATCATTTTCATGAATTAGTCGAAGAAAGTTTAGTTGTCTAATTTGATGTGTATCGAAGGGTCTATGTTCATCTAGCTTCTTATTTTCATTACTTGAGAAACATAACATCATTAATATGTTATATTGTTGGTGACAAACCATATCAAAATAGCAATCAATTCATGATCATCCATCTCTACGTGAAACATGATTTACTCACATTAGAAATAGTTGTCCCAATGTTGGACTACACTTATTCTAATATCAACACAACTATGTATTATGGGTTATGGCTAAGAAGAACCGATGAATTTGTTTGCTAAATTCTTATTAGGTAAATTGCACTTTTTGACCCTCATAATTGAATTATGATTCTATTTAGTCCTTAAATTTCAAAAAGTGTCAGTTTAATCTCCAATCTTAAAAATAATTCTAAATGATCCCTAAGAACAAACTACCATTAGTGTATTTAACAGAAAAATAATGTGTTCGTTAACTTGATCAGATGTGTGTCTTATATTGACATAAAAATTTTAAATGAAGTGTCAAACTATATTCATTTTATACTCTTTTTAGGGCTTATGTGACATTTTCCTTTCTCTTTATTTGCTTCCCTTCCCATTTCCATTCCTCTCCCAAACATCAGC
>JAOANK020000006.1:1402063-1427652 GCA_026257165.2 Telfairia occidentalis
CTATGTTGCACCTACTTGGTGCTAGTATGGGCACCTACCCAGTCGGAGGGTTGTAACATGGGATTCGGAACACCGTGGACTCCAGAAATGGATAGGGTTTCTTGGGACCGTTTTCGAGCATCGACTTTCCTCGAGAGAGCGTGGACAACTGATTTCTTACTTAATTGTGCCCTGATTTCTTGTTGATTTTGCATCCAATTTGTGTCCAATTTGATGCTCTTTGCTACTGTCATTATTATTCTTTACTGTTGTACGTAATTCAATGTTCTTTGCTAATGTTGATATTGCCTAGCTGCTGCTAGTATTGTTAATACATTTCATTACAAAAAATACTAAAACCTATTGTTTGGAATTTGGTGCAAGATGAGGAGCTACTAAATTTTTAGTCCATGCTAATAATTTGGATTTTCTTATGAGTCATAATTTAGACATGCAATATTCGAGTTTCGATTTTGTTCTTCTTAATATTTTGTATGCACGAAGATTAAAGTGTTTATTTTTGTTTTGATAGTTTTAGTTGTGAGTGTCTATGTTTTTGTTATTGTTATTGTTGTTGTTGTGTGTATATCGCAGGCAAAGGTTAGAATGTTGGTATGCAGTATGTTGCTTTACATTGCCACTCTTGATTGCTTATTGACTATAGGTGAGCTGGTGATTACCTCTTGCATCAGGTTTATTAAGCTGAAAGTTATTTTAGCTTGATCTGGTTTTTTTATATTCGTTCTCAAACTAGTGGTTGTTTTTTGGATTCTTAGATTTTTAGAGTGTTTTCTAATTGGTCAATTACATCCCCCCCACTCAAAGTATACAAGTTTTGTTCCTAGTATTTTAGTTTGATTACCTTCACTATTAGTTAATTTTGTATTGTTAGATAGATAACTAGTTGCTCACATGTTTATTCGATTATGATCTGCCCTTATATAAATTCAAAACTTTCGTGTAGCTTGAGTTGTAGTTATAGTAATTTCAAGTAGTAATTGTTGTTGATTTGTTGGGAATCATAGGTGAGATAGTTAATTGTTTAACATTTTGTTATTTCACTGTAATTATCTAGTAACAAATTGTTAGAATGTTGTTTTATATTATTCTAGTTTATTTTTCATAATAAAAGATGCAGTTGTGTCATAAGAGTTTCAAAATAGTTTGTTTATATACATAATTTTTTTTTGTAATATGTTATTGTAGATGGATTAAATGAGGTTGCACATGGATGAAGATGAAGACTCACTTGATCATTAAAGTTTGTACTCCATATTACTTTAATTTTTAAATTTTGGTGAACTTTGTATTTTGCTACTAAATTAGAAACTACTTTGTGAATTTCTTTTAATGTGTTAGACACCATTTATGAACTTGATTTTATAATAAAATCTGAAAGAATTTGTACTTATATAAAATTCTGTAAAAACGATCGTATACAACTCGAAAATGATACAAATGTAAACAAAAAACAATGTTATTAAAAGTCACCTACTATAATGCTATATGCTTTTTATGACATTTTTTTTATTCTATAAAAAATACTATTAAAGATCAATCATAGTGTTTTTTTGCTAATGCTATGAAAAGTTTTCATAACATTAAAATTATGGAATAAAAATTAAACTTTTTATAGCTTTTTTGATAGCGTTGGAAAAATGCTATGAAAAGTCAAGGGCTTTCAATAACATTGGCTACCATGGCGTGCTTAAAAATGCTATGATATGCTTTTCATAGCGTTTTTTCAATGCTATAATAAATTCTATTAAAGACCAACTATAACATTTTTTACTAACGCTATAAAAAGTTTTCATAGCATTGATATTATGTCATAGAAGATTGACTTTTTATAGCATTTTTCATAGCATTGGAAAAACGCTATAAAAAGTCAAAGACTTTCAATAACATCGCCTACCACGGCATTTTAAAAATGCTATGAAAAGCCTACAATAGCATTTTTTGGACGCTATAGAATGTGATATTTGTTGTAGTGCTTGTAGCCTAAATAATTCGATCAAAGTTGTTGAAGGCTTTGGAGCCCCTAAATACCTTCTCTAGATAGGCCAAGTAGCCCAGTTTCTCTTGGAGACCTTCGTGCTCGACCTCTAGGGCAGCGACCTTGTCCTGAGTCATGGGGTCGTCCAAGTTCTCCTTCAGGCAAAGGACTCAGCCTCGAACAACACTATATGGTCATGAGACGCCCAGTGTTCAACAAATTTTGCCTCTAACCCCACTTACGCGACCTTTAAAAGGGCATGTTCATACTCCAACTCAGTCGAAATCTGCACTATAAGGTCTTTCTGCTCCTCCACCTTCTTCATTAAAACTTGAGCTTCCTCTCGGTGCTTGTCTTTCACCGCATTCATGGCCTCAAGCGCCACATCTTGCACCCTTATTTTTCCCTCTAGGTCACGAGTACAGTGCTAGCAGGCCTTTATCTCACCCTTCGCCATTAAAATTATATAGTTGATCTAAGAGAGAACCTGAAAAAAAAAAAAAAAAAAACAACAACAACCTCACATCAACTCAAGAGCTTAGTCAAGAACAACTGCTACACATCTATAAAAATGGAAGCAAGAAGTTACTCGAGTAGTGTCCAGCACCATGTCACGCATAACACATCTAGAGGATCGCCCCCTCATGCACTCCCAAGTGGTATAGTCAATTGAGGACTTTAGAGACTTCTGCACTGTATTGGAATGAGAAGACTAAGTCTTCGTGATGTAATACAGAGCAATCGTCCTGAAGAAAACTGTGGCTGGGGACTTCTCCATGTCCTTTGAAGAATCATCTCCCTCTCTCGTAGGAACTTCTTTGTCGACCTCCTTAAAAATGCGATTGGATGAAGGTAGAGCTTAGAGATTGGGCGTGGAGTTGAGGCGAGGGGACGTTTTGGCTAGAGCTTCGTCCACTTGGTCAGATGTCGATCGACCAAATCATCTGACCTATCAATTACCACCTTTCTCTTCTTCTAGTGGCGAACCAGCAAAGTAGTAGCCACATCATCGACCACCTCTATGAGAACGAGAGGAGGAGTCGGTACGACAGGAAAAACTATCGGAGGGACGAAAGAGCGGTCAGAACAGAGCAAAGAACCTCCTCGGAAACCCCTCTGATCAAATTCATCACCACCATGGTGATCATCTAAACCCCATTCATTGTACGGGCGATCAAAGTTATGCAGTTAGTACAAGACATATATGCAAAAAGAGTTCGGTTATATATACATACATACAAAGGACAAAGTAACATACGAAGCAGAACCTTATCTTCAGAAGGATGAAGTCAATGTGAGTGATTGAGATCGTCAAGGACCCAATTTAACAACTTGACTTTTAGGACCCAATTTTCCTAAGATAGTTATTAGCATGCATGCTCTATATGTAAAAGACTTGTAAAAGTTTCATAAGAAGAAATCCTTAAATCTTTAAAATACTGAAATATAAGTTCCATATGAAAAATTTTAAACATATCTAGGATCCCAATTTAAAAACCAATAATAAAATAGTAACTCGAATTAAGGAAAAAGTTCAAAATACATAAACTTCTAGTTTCAAACGAAATTTAAGAAGGTAGGGAGACACCTAAAACATGCAGAAGACTGAAATCTCATGACCATGGCCACCATGCAACTACCTTTCGTCAACCATCTGGGCTCCCTTTTATTACCTAAAAGAAAGAAAGAAAAGAATGAGTATAAAAATACTCAGTAAGTAACTCCGACCCCCAGGGTCAGACATGCAAACACAAATATTTATGCAATTCATGTGGGACCTAATCTTTTATCTTTATAAAAAAAAATGTTGATCATTTATCATATCATATTCTTTTTTAATTTATCAACTCTGGGTGACATCGACCTTGATCCCATCCTTTCGCCTCTCACTTGAAGTACATGTGTTGGCTCTCTAGGAAACCCTACTACTAATGATGGTAAAGCTACCCATTCAGCGTAGCCAAGTTTTCACCGACACTGACCCCCTACAATGGGAGATGGTTGTCACCGTCATATGCAAACATGCAACATGTCTCCAGACATGCATAGGTCCCAAAAAAATAAAAATAAAAAACATAAACAACAACATGTGATGCCCGTAGCATCTAATATGCAATATACATACAATGCCCATGACACTTCACATATATACATCATATATATAACATTCACAAGATGCTCATTGCAAATCACAATATAACTTATCATGCTTAACAGAGAAATCACATATCATATAAAAAAACAACAAACAATTGTCTAGCCTAGCCCAAAAGCTTATCCAAGAGCAAAACTACTTACCTTAGTTTCCTAATAAGCCCAATTATAGCCCCTACTGGTCCAACCTACGCTCCTCTAGCAATTATCCTACATGAATCCCATAATTTGAGAACGTTATTGACCTCATCATGATTCTAAGGTTCAATACTCATACAAGTTAGAGTTTTGGAATAAGGAAATTATATCGAACTTTTTGTTTGGAAATGTCGCTACTAATGCCCATGCGATGCTGCCGATGGGAAGATGAAAGAGAGTGGATGCGCGAGAGAGAGAGAGAAAAAGGAGGGAAGAGAGGCTAGGGTTTCTTTTGCAAAAGGAGTTAGGTGATTAGGGTTTCCTCTCTTTCTATTTAAAGGGCACACAAAGAACTTTACCTTTATCCTTTTCTTCTTCTTTATAAGATTGTCATCCCCCTAATTTTATCTTCTTTTATCTCTTATTTTATCCAAAATAAATACCCCAATATATTCCACAATTTCTCATAATTTCTCTTTCTTTTCAAAACGAATTCAAATTAATGCTTAACAGCGAAATTCAGCTAATTAACCCAATTTAATTCTCAATCATTAAATAAATCTAAAAAATAACAGTCATTAATGACCAATTAAAATAATGGAATGTTACAGACAGACTCTCGAAATTTATTATCACCCGAAACTCAAGATTTTCCTCAGGCAACTTCTCCTTCAAGCATTCCAAGATGGCGTCACACTCCTCAGTTAGGGGGGAGACTTTGTCGGTAAGAGCCACAAAGAGAGAGAAACAAGTCAGGAGATACACCAAAACAACAAAGTTCAACCAAAAAAGAGAATCAAGTGAAGCACACCCTAGCCGCCGAAACACTGCAAGTGGATCGCTCCTCGTGAAAGAGCCAATCACCTCCAACAAAAAATTAGTCCTCCTTCCGGTTCTTGACGAAAGGACTTTGCAAAAACTTCCTGCCTCAATGCGAGAAGTAGTACTATGCCTCGAGCAAGGAGCTCTCTTCATGTTGTGGGTTCGGTGGACGAAAGAATGAGACATTAGACTCATGTCCTCGTGGTCCCAGCATAAGACCCACAAAGACAGGAGAACCCTCTATCCGTTCGGGGGAGCTGACTTAGGGTGAACTTAGCAAAGGAAAGAATTTTTTTAAGGAAGAGGGGAAGTGGAAGTCGCACCCTGAACTCGAACATTTGTGAATAGAACCCCATCCATCAGAGGAAGGTCTATCTATTCTTTTGTGAAAATCAAGGACCCTTATAAGGACCCCAAATGGCACATGGTATTGGATATGTAGCCTCTCTAAGTCCCCCTAAACTAACTCAGAGTGGACATGAGGTACAAAAGCCCCACAAGAAGAAGAAGCTTCTTGGTCGTTATTTACCCTAAACATCATAGAATTCGGGAGAGAACTCGAAAGTAAAAAAAGAAAAAGGGGGGAAAAGACTTGGGAGTGCGAGAGTAATTGTGTGACCTTGAAAGCTTTTCATGTGAAAGTTAGGGTCGCCCAGGTGAACCTCCACCATTTATAGGTTAAGGGTTGGGCCAGATGCTATTGAATCAAGTGGGGTTGGATGATGTAGATCTCGTGAAGGTGAACAATCATGACCTCAAGCCCCGTAAACATATGCAATGTCTGCTCACACATTAAAGAGGGACAAAAAACCCTTGAGCACGTTTTCACTAAAGCCTCATCTTCTCTTCATTTGAACATTCCAAATCCACCTTCTTCCCCCTTAGGGAGACAGCTTGACTTCAACATAGGGCCAATGTTATAGGGATAAATACCGACCCAAGCCTAACCAACAGAAATCCATGGCCACAAAAGGCTCACTAAGGACAATCTCTTAGGCAGATCCCCAATCTAGGGGAGGAGCCTCGAGAAAAATTAAACCTGAACACTCTCTAAAAGTAGAGAGTCAACCACCTACAAAAGTATGCATTAATTTCTCCTTTTAGCTCAACACTAAATCAAACTGGGCACTGCTGCTTTTGAGTGTATAAGGCTAAGCACCACATTGGTGTAAGAATCTCATAGGAATAATTTGAGTCCCTCGAGCTGAAGTGATCTGGCCTCGCGCACATCTCTACATCAACACATATTAAGTGTCAACTTACCATTTATAGAGAAATCGTTAAAATAATGATATTTGACCAATCAACTTGACCCATTATGTTATATTAGTTAAGATGATATGTGATTATGTGTTATATTATTTCACATTCGAAATTCTTAAATTTAAATTTAAAATATACAAAACTTGTCTATAATTCAAATGTCTACAAATTAATCTTTATATTTTCATATCTTCAATATTGTTAGAGTACACTTGCAAAATCTCTATTTATGAAGTTTCTAATATCTCATCTTCTCAAGTTTATGTTAAGTTCAACTTGATTTTACAAAGTTATGTCTATTGATCACTATGATACGAGGTATTGCATTATCAAAAGAAAAATATGATCTATTGTGACGTCCCATCATTTTTTAATTCGATTTGAGTTTGTTATTTTAAAATTAAATAGAGATTAATTTGTTGTAGTGATATTAGAGGGGAAATAATTAAGATTTATTTTCTTTTAAATAAAAGGAATTTTATATTTTAGGAAAATGAATTAAATAAGATAATGGATGTTGAGTATATAAAATATATCAAGTAAGTAACTCCGACCTTTGGGGTCGGACATGCAAACACAAACAGTCATGCATCTGATGTGGGACCTACTCCCTGTCTCTCACAGAAGTATACCATCTCGAGGCACCTCAAAGTACAATGCAGCACAAAGTGGAGAATGCATCTCATGGAGGTTTTCACTTCAGCACTAAGCAAAGATACAAAATCTCACAGAGAATCTCAAAGCACACAACAGTACAAAGCGGAGAATACATCTCATGGAGCTCCTCAACACAGCACTAAGCAGAGATTGTATAGCTCCAACATATGAACATGCAACACACATTCCATAACTATGCATAGGTCCCAAACACATATCATATAATCTGAAACCTCAAGGCATCCAACACCCAATATTCCAATGATACCCCTAGTTTCCATAAATCACATATAATTGATGTTCATGGCATCTAACATCCATATACACAATCAACCATACATCATGTCCAACACACTAGCCTATCATCATGCACACATTCTCAAACCACATAAGATTAGACATAATCGACACATACATAAAACAAGTCCTACAATTTTCTGACCTAACCCAATGGTTTATCTAGGAGCGAAGTCACTTACCTCAATTCTCAAGGAAAACAGTAAATAACTCCAAGGAAAACCAGTGTTAGATTCCTTAAGCAACCTAAGGTCCAAAATTCCAAAAATACCCTTATTAACTTTCTAAATTCCAATAAATTCTAAAATTCAAAAAGAAAAACTAGGGTTTTTTAGGGATAACCGACGTAGGGAAAACACTGTTGTTTCTAAACTAGCTACAACCCACACACCGTCGTCGTTTGGTGAGTGCCTCCCATGGCCCACTCAGATCGATGAACAAGGACCAGTTTCGAAATCTACTCACCGTCAAGAGTTCAATACCGCTACAATTAGCCCCAACGGAGAAGCCATGTGCTACTACTCGCACGAAACAGCACACACGCCCCGTGACAGTGCCTTTCCGCCGAGCGTGCCACCTCACTACTACTCCGATTGTAATTCTAATTCCACCAACGTGTAGATCTCGACTTCGTGCTTCTTCCCGACCTTTCGTTTTGCCAAAAACACTTCCTTAAAGGCCATAAAAAATAGAAAAACGTGGTTAAATAAGAAAAAAATAACTCGGTAAAACACGAAGTTCGAGAACTCCGATGCCTTATCTGTTCTAGTTGGGATATAAGGAGGTGATAAGGAAGCTGTCCTCAGAATCTGACCCAAATGGAGTGAGGGAAGTTGGGAAAAACCAAAGAGAAAGAAGAAAAATACCTTGACGGCCACCTATCGCCACCGCTGCTGCTACCGATGTCGGTCACTACTGCCACCACCCGCTATTGCCGTTTGAAAGAGAGGTGAACGTGGGGAGGAAGTTGCCTGTGAGAGGGAGAAAATTTTCGGGGAGGAGAGGTGTTTGGCATGAGAATGAAGGAAAAAGAAAGAAATTTTGAGATGACCTCTTTCTTTTGGGGGATTAGGAAAAGGTTTTGGTGGCTAGAGTCCTTAATGATAAATTTATAGGACTCCCCTCAACCCCCAATTCTAGCCCTAAGTCCTCTAATTTACAAGAATGTCATTAATTTAATTTTTTCCAATTATTTTACCAAAATAAATTAATTTACTTAATCACCAATTATTAATTCCCCCTCCAACACACATCAATAATTAAAAACTTAGTCTCTTAATTACATAATTCAACAACTCGTAATATGAACTAATTAAATTAAAAGCACGTTACATTTTTTTTTTTTTTACCATATTTTTTTGTATATGCATAAATTGAAATAAAAATATATTCAAATGTAAAAGTATTGTTCTTATCACTTTAGTGATAACATTTTAAAAATAAAATCTAAAAGGCATAAATATATTCTAAAGTCAGTACATTATGTTGCCTCGGATAGTGTAGGGAATAAAATTAAATATTTCAATAATTTTAGGAGTTAAATAGTAAGATTTTAGAACTTAAAAAGTTAATATAACAGTGATTAAGTAAAATGTGTTATGTATATATTATATCTGCCGTTGATGATTTAAAAAATCACTTTGAAATTTAATCAAAACACTTTTGAACGGATTGAACCAAACATCAAAATAGCTCATTGACACATACATTTTTACTAAAGTATTCATAATTAAAATCCTAACTTTTTTAATTAAAGGCACCCTCAAATATATCTTTAAATCTCTCATAACTCATCTTTCACATTCATAAATTCTTGTTTCTTCTAAAAAAAAAACATCTTTGCAATTATTTTTTACATTTACTCTTAACTTCTCTTCCTACTTTATTTAACTAATCCCTCTCTTTACAATTGCTCTCACTTGTCTCTCTCTTCTTCACTTTCTACTTTATTTAACCAATTTCTAATTATTTTCAATTCGGTTATTCTTTTTTAATTACAATAAATTTATCAACCAATTAAGATGTTACCACTTGTGTCAGGTATAAGAAAGCTACAAAAGGAAAAGCGAACAACTCATTTCATTGCCATGAAGAAATTGGATGCAGGAATACTCAAGAATGCCGAACATCGTTACTAACAATAATTACAATATAGCAAACATTTTTCTCAAAACAATTCATAGCCAACATAACTTCTAATAATAACTCAAGTTAGATCATCCGTTTAAGTGCCCGTTTTGTAAGGGCCTACTTAGTAACGTTTCTATTTCCTGGTTCTAGTTTCTATTTCTTGTTTCTTAAGAAATGGTCATGTTTGATAACTCATAATGTTTCTGGTTTCTAAATTTTAAAAAATGTTTCTAAAAATTAAGCAATATTTCATCAACTACAAAAAGTATTTTTTCAAATTCTATTTTTGTTTCTTTTTCAATTTTTAAGTTTATACTCATTTTTCTCTCTCCCCCACCTCTTCTCTTTTTTTCTCTCATTTTTCTCTCTTCCATTATAATTTATTTTCTTTCATACTTCTTTATCGTTTTTGTTTTTGTTTTTGTTTTTTTTTTCTCTCTATCTTCTCACTCATTTCCTTTTCCTTTACATATGTTTTTTTTTTCATTTACAAATATTTAATTATTATTTTCTATTTAAATTTCTATTATTTTTCCTCAATTTTAATAGGATTTTAATTTATTTTTATTAAATTAATAAATTAATAAAATGTTTCATGTTCAATTAATTTTCAAAGAAAAATAAATTTTTTCTTCTTTTTTTTTTAAGATTTTGTTTGTGTATGGTTGGCTAAATTAATAGCAAAAGAGTTTATCATTGAACTAAAGAAATGTGAAAATGTTTGATTGTCTATCATTAAATAAATGTCTCATTACCAAGTCGAAACACAAAAATATATCAATAACATATTCCTCAATAAATTAATGATCGTTTAAAATTAACAAAGTTTGTCAAACAATTTATAAATTAGTCTAATTGAACTAACTTATGTAATCTTACATCATTTAAGATAAATTGGCTACAATGAGAAATAATATTGCGACATTTGTAGAAAAAAATTTATTATTATTATTTTTAAATTTTTCTTTGAGGTTGAAATTATATTAAATACTATAAACTGTTTATAATAGTTTATATTTGTTTTAATGCATCTACTAAATTTTATTCCAACTAAAAAACAGTAAATAAAAAATAGTTATCAAATACATTTCTATTTCTGATTTAAAAAAAAAAAAAAAAACAAGAAACAAAAATAATTATCAAGCATGTTTTTACTTCTAGTTCTAAAAAAACAACAAACAAGAAACAAGAAATAGGAAACAATAAATGGAAAACGAGAACGTTACCAAATGAGACCTACATTCGCGTTTCTTATTTCTCATTTTTGTTTCTTGTGTTTTTTAGAATTAAAAACATAAATATATTTGATAATTATTTTTGTTTCTTATTTCTTTAAGAAAAGAAACAGAAATAGAAATGTGTTTGTTAATGGTTTCTTGTTTATGTTTCTTATTTTTTGGTTGAAATAAAATTTAGTACATATAATATAATAAAATGCATAACATGCATTAAAACAAATATAAAATCATAATAAAG
Source organism: Telfairia occidentalis (assembly GCA_026257165.2). Classification (NCBI taxonomy): domain Eukaryota; kingdom Viridiplantae; phylum Streptophyta; class Magnoliopsida; order Cucurbitales; family Cucurbitaceae; genus Telfairia; species Telfairia occidentalis. Next base: position 1,412,976 of record JAOANK020000006.1, read on the forward strand.
AATTTATAGTATTTAATAAATTTCAATCCTAAAGCAAAATTAAAAAGGTAATAATAATAAATTTTATTTTATCATTCAAATGTTGTTCAAATTAAATTTGCAATGTCATCTTTCACTCGAGTCAATGCACCTCAAATAATGTCAACTTATAAGTTGTTCAATTAGACCATGGCATAAATTTTTTGACAAATTTCGTAAATTTTCAACGATTATTAATTTATTGTATATGGTATTTATATATATATTTTTTTTGTATCAACTTTGGAACCAATCAATTATTTAAGAATTGACAATCTAGCATACTCATACTTCTGTAATTTAATAATAAACTTTATTTTTCATTTTTTTTCTTTAAAAATGCATGTGTTTCTTATTAGCAAATCATACCTACATAAAAAAATTTTAAAATAATAATAATAATAATAATAATTTTTTAAAAAAAATAATGGTAAACATAAATTATCAGAATAATATAATTTTAAATTGAGAATAACAAATAAAGTCTTGTTAATGAAAAGACAAAAAAAAGACGAAAAGGAAAAGAGAACGAGAGAGAAGGAAATGGAGAGAGAAAAGGATAAAAACAAAAAAAAAAGGCAAAAAAAAGCAAAAATATATTAAAATATATATATACACAAAAAAGGTTTAATGAACAAGGCAGAAAGAAGAGAGATGGGCATAGAAAGGGAAGAGAGAGAAAGAGAGAGAGGTATAAGCTTGAAAATTGAAAGAAGAAACAAAAACAGAATTTTAAAAACTACTTTTGATAGTTTCTCAAATTTTAATCCATTTGTAGAAGTGTTTCTTAAAATTTAGAAACAAAAAACGAGATAAGTTACAAACATATTTGTTCTTAAAAGATGAGAAACAAGAACCAGAAACAAGATATAGGAATGTTACCGAACGATTCCTAAGTAATCATTTTATTGTTTTTTTCCCCCTTTAGTTTCAAAAAGACTGAGTAAACTGAATATGGTAAAATCTTTATGGATGGTTACAGGCCATTTTCATGCTTCAGTAGTAAACAAAGATTAGAGAATCCAATTGGAACTCAATATCCCCAAATCCATTGAAAAATTTGGAGTCCATCTGCAATGAAAAATTGGCAAAAGAGATTGATTACATACAGCAGTCCAGAGCAGATATAACTCGCTCTTTCAGGCCTTGTGATTTTTCGCCATCTCGTCAACATCTAGTTCGATTTCCAATACTGGCGAATCCTTTCTTGTGCTAAAATAACTAATAAAAACAAACACAACTCAGTCAGTCCCAAAAACACTTATACACCCTTTTATAGAGCAGACTACACAGTGAATAGAGTGGCTAACCTATTCTGCACCGGGCCATGGTCGACTGCTGTTCGTAGGCAATATATGACTCTGCCTACAATGTCTGACATTGGAACTGGACCAAATGTTCGACTATCATTCGCTTCCTGCCATTTGATAAATAAGAGGGAAGGGGGTAAAAAGAAAGAAAAACTCTACGTGTGTGATGAAGATTACAAGTACCAAAGCTAGAGAAACAAATAGGAAACAAATCCCACTTTTAATACCACTTCCAATACCACATTTCATACACGCCGAAAATCATAGTTTTTAAGACGCCTGCCCAATTCAAATCCGATTATGACAAATTTGTCTTCCAATAAATATAAACATTTTTGGAATGGAAATCTCAAACATCTTATTTTCAGGCATCTTGACTTTTTGAAAACAAACGGTCCCAGGAAGCCTACCAAGAAGCTGCACTTTTTTTTTTTGATAAGAGACAAAATATGTATTAGACACAAAACACAGCCTAAGGGCAAAGGGTCAAGAAGACTCCTTCCCAAAAAACGAAGAAACAAGCACTTTCTAGTCTGAAGCTATCAATAAGAGGTTGTAGTCACAAAAGAATTTTATGTGGTTTGAACACCACCAGGATATTGTATAATGAGCTGTGTTACAAAAAATATCAAGGCCAAAATGTACATTCTTGAAGATCCTACCATTTCTCTCTTTCCAAAGGGCCTAAAGGAGAGCCCTAACCGCACAATTCCAAAGGATTCTCTTTTTATCCTTCAAACAAGACCCACCGAAGGCTTCTGCAATCCAATCATCAATTTTAAGAGGAAGACAAAAACTAATCCCGAAGTCCTCAACAATGAAGGACGACTAAACCTCGCGAGCAAAGTGACAATGAAGGAAAAGATGGTCAACCATCTCCTGATCCCTCAAACACATACTACAAACAGAGGGGCAAAGGTTCCAATAGGGCACCTTCCGTTGAAGCTTTTCGGCTATATTAACACTTCTGTAAAAAAGAGACCAAAGGAAAACTTTAACCTTCTTAGGAACTTGGAAACTCCAAATCTGACTGACAGTTGTAGTTCTCAATCTTTGTCTACAATTAATAATATAAGAAAAGGAAGATTTTGCCGAAAAACGACACCCAGGTTCCAAAGACCACACCATTCGATCCTCATCTTGGCCCAAATTTCTGGAATCCAACAACTCTATGAAGGCAGCCCAACGATGACCTCTCTATCAAAGAGACTTCTTCTAAGACCAAGATCCCAAGCAACATGTTGCTGATTCCAGCAGTCACAAATGTTCCTACTTTTCTTGTTGGACAGCAGGTACAGATCTGGGAAGGCAGTAGCAAGGGAGGAGGACCCCATCCAAAGATCTTCCCAAAATCTAATTTTTTGGACATTGGAGGCCATGAATCTGATCAGATTCCAAAAGGCAACTCTTAGATTGTCGATGTCAGGCCAAATCCTTCCTCTAACCGGCCCAATGACCAAATTAGGAAGTCAGTTCTCATTCGAACCGTAAATGCCAGTAATGACTTTTTTCCAAGTTCCGTTTTTCTCAGTTGCATACCTCCATAACCATTTGAAGAAGAACTTCATTCCTCTATTTAAGGGAGCCAATACCCAAGCCACCCAAGTTCTTAGGAAGAGAGGAAACTTCCCACCGAACCAAATGATTAAGGGAGGAACCACCTCCCCAAACAAAATCTCTTATGGTTTTCTCCATTTGAAAAATAATTTTATTTGGGGCCTTAACAATGGAGAAAAAATAAATAGGTAAACGGTTGAGAACGAATTGTGCAAGAGTCAAACGACCACCTTTGGAGAGATAAATCCCTCTCCATTTATCAAGCTTCCTTCTCATCTAGTCCACCATAGGTTCCCAAAAGTTGACCGCCCTATGATTTCCACCAAGAGGGAAACCCAAGTACGTAATGGGGAGTTGCTCCTTCCTAAAGCCAAAGAAATCCGCCCACTTCAAAACCACCGCCTCATCACTATTAATACCATGCCAATTTGCTTTTGTTTAAGGATAACCCGGACCCAAGCAAAAACAAGTCAAGGATCTTCTTCCAATTTTGAAGGTAGTAAGGCGATGCTGGACAGAACACTATAACGTCATCAGCATATTGAAGATGAGTCCCTTCTACCCCACTATTTCCAAGAGAAAAGCCTCTAAGGATGTTTCTCTCACAGCAGAAATGAATTAAACGGCTTAAGGAGTCCCCTATAATGGTGAAGAGAAAAGGCGAGAGGGGATCTCCTTGCCTTAGACCTCTCTTGGCAAAGATCTTACCATGAGGCTTGCCATTTATCATAACCAAAAAATTTGCTGAGGAAAGGCAGCCCCTAATCCATTTTCTTCATTTGGGCCCAAAACCTTTTAAATCGAGGACACCATCAAGAAAAGACCAGTCTACCTTATCGTATGCCTTTTCGAAGTCTAATTTTAGCAAATAACCTTCCTTCTTATCACTCTCCCACGAGCCAACAGCCTCCAAAGCCACCAAAATAGCAGCTAGGATTTGACGCCCTTCAACAAAAGCTGCTTGAGAATCATCAATTATGTGAGGTAACACTCTCTTTAGACTTTCTGCAAGCACTTTGGAAATGATTTTATAGAAGGTCACTAGACTAATTGGTCTATAATCCCTCACTTTAGACGCTTTGGCATTCTTTGGAATCAAACAAATATAGGTTTTGTTGGTGCGCTTGTTGATAATTCATTTCTCAAAAAAGTCGTGGAACACCTGAATCAGATCGTTTTTTAATATGTTCCAAGCCTTTTTCAAGAACTCATTTGTCATCCCATCTGGCCCCGGAGATTTCAAATTACCCAGCTCTTGAATGGCTTTGTGAATCTCATTAACTTCAAAGGGTTCAAGCTGATTTTGCCAATGTTGATTGGAGAGACACCCAACCAATATCCTAAAAAGTGAACCGAAAGCCATCATCTTTGTCGTAAAGCTCTTGAAAATAAGAAATTATTTCCTTTTCTATATCTCCCTCCGAGGTGAGCACCACCCCATCTTTATTTTCAAGAGACGAAATCGAATTCCTACTTTTACGATGAGAAGCCCGTCTATGGAAGAAATTGGTATTTTCACCCCCCTCTTGAAGCCATTTGATCTTACTTTTTTGAATCCACAATCTTTGTTCTTTTAGGATGACCCATGCCAACTCAACTTTCAGCTTAATCGTATCTTGGCGAGCTAAATCTGAAACGGCCCCTTGATCCTCCATCTTATCAATATTATCAATGGCTGCCAAGAGACTCAGCTTATTTATCTTTATGTCACCGAAAGTATTCTTGTTCCAAGACTTCAAGACCCCTTTACGACCTTTCAACTTCTCCATAAAAGCAAATCGCGGCCACCCTGAATGAGAGGTTCCTCCACCAATTCTCAACTAACAGAACAAAATCAGGAGACTCAAGCCAAGCATTTTCGAATCTGAGAGGGGTAGACCCCCAATTTAGACACCCCATACGCAGTGCAATCAAAAAGTGATCCGATGTTGGTCTAGAGAGTCTCTTCGCTCTAAATTCTTTGAAGAAGCCAGCCCATCCAGGGGAGGAGGTGAGGAACCTATCAATCTTTGTTAAAGAGGGAGTCACCCTCATACTGAACCAAGTAAAAGGACTATTGTTGATGGGAGGATCTATCAAACCAATATCCTCAATAAGCCTATTGAAGGCCTTCATGCTTCTAGTAACTCTACCACCTCTAGATTTCTCATTAAGCCATCTTACCACATTAAAATCGCCCACAATGCACCAATTGTTCAGACATAAGCCAAATAGGTCCCCCATCTCTTGCCAGAAATCGTCGCGTCTATAGGTCGAAGGAGGGCTATGCACCCCAGAGAAGGGGCAGCTCAAAGAGAAACTAATGGAGATGGAGGAACCCAAAACAGAGCATGGAGAGAGATCTTACCTTCTTGCCACATGATAAAAACGCCCCCAGACGAGCCCACGACATCCAAAGCAATCCACCCAATCCGATTTGAACTCCAAATGAACTTGATCAGCCTGCCATTCATAGAACTACGCTTCGTTTCTTGTAAACAAACCAAATTCGAATTCATCCGTTGAATGAAATCCTTAATGAGAACTCTTTTTGGGGAGCTCCAAGCCCTCTCACGTTCCAAGATATAATCAACATTGAGACACTTCGTGACCCAAAGTCTCATCAGAGTGCTCCTTAATCATTGCTTCCTTCTCCCACGAGGCTAGAAGGTTCCTCAGCTCTCTACTTCCTTTTTTAACCGAAGCCCCCTTGCTCACTGATTTGCCTTTGGGATGGGCCTAATGCATAAATTGTTCTTCGAAAGGGAAACAACGAGCTCTTTCGAAAAAGGAGAAAACTTATCTGTCGGGGCATTTTTGTCTTCCTCAAACCTCTGTTCCTCTTCTTCTAAGGGAATCACCTCTATTGATTGTTGGAGCACTACGGTTCTATTCTCCAAGATAGCTAACTCATCGCCTTTTGCATAAAAGGGGGGTCCCCCTGCAACTCCACATTTTCTTGAAAACATAGGTACAAATCCTCTATCGGATCTCCAATGCTTCCCAACAAAGATTCTTTGACCGTAGCAATACTCATAGGATTGGAAACAGAATATTCCGACTCACTATCAGCCAATATCCCCTTTCCTTTATTAAGAAGGAAATCTCAAAGAGCACACTATTCCTTTCTTGAAAGAAGAAGTCATCTGAATTTCTTTTTTTTCCTTGTTAACTTCAGGCTGTAGATGGGTCTCGAGATAGGGAAGACTGTCTTCATTTTCTTTTGAAACGCAAGGAACAACATTAATAGACTTGGGGCCTCTCGAGCTGACTCTAGAGCCACGAGGGGGGCGACGTGGTTGATTTTTTGTTGAAGGTGAAGCTCGCGTGGGCCCCAATTTGTCCTTTGATAAGAAAGCGCCGGCAAGATGATTACTGTCAACGGTTGCCTCACGTGACTTCAAGCAAACATTGACCGAAGGAGAAAAGAAGCCATCTTCAACACGCCAAATGTCCACTGGGCAAGGACCCGCACCAGGGGTCCACAAAAAAATCTCACTCATCTCCAGCGAGCTGTCACCGTGAACTTGTTGCATTTTTCTAACCAGCAACTCTACATCTTGATAGGTAGAAACATCAGCCGTAAAAATGTTAGGTTGGTGACTTCCATGATATCGATCAAAGAAGAGTTCTTATCAGCATATTTAATGAAGCCGCCATAGCAATCTCTAATGGCTTTAAAGACATCCAGAGACCATAAATGAAGAAGAATGTTTCTAAATTTTAACCAACCACTGTTTCTAAATTTTAACCAACCACCGTGGGACGGAAGAGCTGCGGTTCTGCCATGTTTCTGAACATTTCAATGCTCCATCTTCAAGATGAAGCCCTCTATCCTGATCCAACTCTTATTTTCATTAAATCGTCTAGCCATCTCTTCCAAATGGCATTTTAGTAACGCTTTATCCGGCTGGAAAGGGTTTATAATGAGAGCAGACCGTAGATGAAACTCTAAAGCTTCAAGGATCTTCCCCCAATCGTCATGAAAGTCCCTCCTTATGACCACAATGGTTTCGGACCATTTTTGTTTGGAAACTTCCCGCATTTGACCGTCGTGCTTCTGATTAACTACTTTGGCATACGAGTTCAATTTTCCTTGAGAAGGGTTCACTATTGCTTTGCAAATTTTCTCCTTTCCATTTATGAAGTCCCTACCCAACCCTTTAATTTGTCCCCTGCCGAAATGACTAGGTTCGTTTTGCCTCCGGAGTTTAGCACCTTCGTAATTTCTATGAAACTTCCTCTTTTGTTTGTAGTTTTCAAAATCCATAACAAGTCATTCAGGCATTGCGTTTTACGGAAGAATTTCTAAACGTGAGAGGTCTGCAAAAGATCACCTATGGTGTCCACTATCCAGACAATTGCCACTTCTTCCATTGAGATGCTAAAACTTATTCGCAAATGTTTTTCCAAAACTTTAACTACTCTTCCTCTATAACTTTCATCGTAGCAACAAGAAAAAATTTTATTCTCAATCTTCGAAGAACAGAGACGAGCTACCATATTTGCCTTGAGATCGTTGTAATTCAGAAATTTTCAACGGCGCAATAAGCAACGAGCAACGACACCACATCAAGTGAATCCATAAGGCCCTCTAATTTCTGGAATCTTGTTCAGGGTTGTATCTCTAGGGGATATTACATTATCTGTTTGGTAACTGATTGCAGTGGAGATTGTGGTGGATTGTCTCTCGAAGATGACTTTGCAGGAAGCATAGGTTCAATCAAATAATCTAATAATGCATGTATGGCATCCTCGGTGGGGTATACACATGGTGCACTCATGGTAAGGATGTTCTTTTGGACCACTACTGCCCCTCAACTTCTCACATATGAAATCCTCTTCTAAATATCAGGGGCAAGGCTCTTCATCACCAAGAAGCTGTACTTCAAAACTATTTTTTAATTTAAAAAAAAACGCCTTTTCCATAGTACATGGTCCAAGCCTTTTCTAAGTGCTAGTATCAGATTTCTATAAGATTAACGACAACTAGAGTGGCTTTTTTACACATGAACCAATTAAAACAGAATACTTAGATAGTTTAGGGATTAAAATGAAATGATCATGAAAGTAAAGTTGAAACTAAAAAAATAATAATAATAATAATCAAAAAACACATTAAACAGCCACCAAATTATTTTTGGAAAATAATGTGAAAGGGCACAACAAAAAACTGCCTGAAATCACAAAGGACCCAAAGAACGTGATTGAAAATTAACAAAACCAGCAAAGATCTAAAAATTTATGGAACGAAGTTGGCATGGTGGTAGCTGCTCCTAAAATTCCATAATTAAGAGCTTCAAATCAGAAGGAGACGATCAAGAGCCAAAAGGGTACCAGCAGTGGGAGCAATATCAATGCTGAAGAAAAAACTAAGTAGAAGAAGATGATCTTTAAATAATGTCATATTCTTGGATGTCCTAAATAACAGAACAGAATGATGGAGAATGTCATTATATTATACCTTAGGCTTCAACTTCTCATTATCTGCCAGCAGCCAGCACTGATCCTTCTCAAGTATGAAAGGATCCTCTTTTTCATCAGTAGACACCATTTCATACCCTTCAATTGCAGCCAATCTTCTCACAAGATAGTTCTGTGGTTTCTCTGGTTCCCTTACTACCACAACATCTCCAACGAAAACTCTCCTGTGAAACATCTCTGCCGTTAAAAATCTAGCATTAAAGTAGGGTCCTAATTCCAGGAAATAATGGTACAGGTTAAAAGGAGCGTATACATTATACAATTACTCGATTCTAATTTCTACCCTATAAACCATAAGCAATTCTCATTCATCATTGTCCTGTTTGACATGATTTTGCACAAGCTCGTGTCCTGTACAATAAAGCTTCATAACATCTACTTGTACCAAAAGGAGAGTTCTTGGTTGGACGAATAGCAAAATACCACCAGTGAATCATTTTCCAACATGGTTATTTAGCTTTGAATCTGAAGTGGCATGATTATTTGAACCTGCAATATTTCCATCCAACCCCTCTAAATAATCACATGTTTACATGTCTATGCCAAAGGATCATGTTTAAGCTTATTACATGATATAATACTGATTAGTACTTCAAAACAAAATTTCAACCTACTCTGCAGTTAATATGTACCATGACAGAATGCCCTTGACCTATTGCAATGGTGTGCCATAAAGTTTATAACACCAACATATCACCACCTAAGAAGTGAAGATACGGACATGAGACACATATGCGACACAACACAGACATGGTAACAATTCATTTTTAAAAAACTTAGGACACGTACACAGCAAGGATACATTTATTAAATTATATACATTTTTAAAAGTATATATATCATTTTTATGTAAGAAGGAAAATTAAAGTCAATAAGTTTATGCATTTATATTCTTAAAAACTGAGTTTGATGTCTTTCACTCTCGAATTTTGTTATTTTTGTCATAAATATATTATCTGTGTTTATTTATTATGCTTGGACAATGTTTGATGTGTGCTTAACAAAGATTCGATCTATATTCACTTTCTACAGTAGTGTTTAATACGTATCGATTGTGATAACAATTGTCTTATGTGTCCAATAAGTGTCGGATAGAGATACGTTACCCAAACTAAATTGTCCATGCTTCTTAGAATTCACCACACAAGTTCCATCCATAGGCTCAACCATAACAAAATCCTCTTTCTACAAATCTACTCTAAATATAGAAAATTGCAAATTAGAACAACCTAGGGTGGACACTGGGATAGCATTGTCTAGAAAATTAGAATACAAAACCACGACAAACCTACAATTATTTTATTGTGACATAACAAACAATATTTCAATTTGATAACACATTAAGTTTATTTTGAACAAAAAGGGAATATAGAAAGAGAGACCAAGGAGATTACAAAAACCACTCTAGTCTAAGGTCAATAATTAAGGAACTCTTACATAAGTAACAGCATCCTATGATTACCTAGTCTACAAATTGGTGTGGGATGTTATGAGAAAGTGAAGAGAACCAAATATATCTGTTTGTTAGGTATCCTTCCGGTCTAAAAATGGCTGGAATAGATTGTTTCAGGTTTTAAGTTTATCTGGGGCTCCCGATTACATTGATTTACTCGAGCAGACGTTGTGTGGTCTTTTTACCAAAAAGAGCAAGAAACTACAGTTTGATGTAATCATAACCAGATTGTCTGGCCTTTGAAAATTTTGGTTGGAAAGAAAACAGAAGCTTTTCAATGATTGGGTGAAAAATTGAGAAATAGATAATGTCTAGGCTTCTGATTAGTGTATCCCTTCACACATCATGCGTTTTCCTAAAGCGCTTGGCCGTCCATCTTATCTGATTTTGGGTTGGATTTTTGCCTCCCAGCTAGGATGGAAATCTCTTTGAGGAGTTTTTTGGAGGTTCTCTTTTGAAAGGTAAGGCCAACATCATTTGGAAGAGAGAAATAGTAGGATTTTTTTAGGCAAGAAGGCATTGGTAAATTCTTCTTGGTGGTGTTCTAACCACAAAAAATTCTTTTTGTAGTTACAGCTGTATGATGATTATTTCCAATAGTAAAGCAATTCTTGGTAAATTCTGATAGGGTTTTCTCCACCTGGTCCCTAGGCTTTCCCTTTCCTTTTTTGCCTAATACACACCGTTCCTTTTTTTTAAACAAGAAACAAAACACTTTTCATTGAAGATATGAAAAGATACAAGATTCTAAAAAATAAATTAAGAAGAAAAAAATCATAAAATGAAGGAGAAACAAAAGACTCCCAATTTAAGTAGATATCTAACAATGAGAAATTTGAAAAAACTTTAGAAAGAGAACACCATCGAGAAGCTTTGAGTCTTACTGAAGAAGAAACATCAATCCATGAAGAGGACTTGTTTTGAAAAACTCTAAGATTCCGCTTCATCCATAATTATGTAATAATGGCCTCTACTCCATTAACCCACAATAAATAAGTTTTTTGAAGAAAAAATGGGACCAAGAAGAAACTGGTTGACGTTGCCCTCAGAAGAATTGGAGAAAATCCAAAATATTCAGAAGGAACTAAAAGAAAATACACACCGTTACTTATAAAAAGAATAAATAATAAAAAAGATTAGTATACCATCTATGTATTTTTTTCTTAATGAGAAACCAAAATTTCATTCAAAGAACACAAATAGACCCCAAAAACAAAGGAAAAGAAAAGAAAAGAACAAAAAAAAAAAGCGATGCCAGAGAACATGACTGTTCCCTCGAGGAGGATTCAGAACCACCTAAACGAGAACACTACCAAAATTTCATTACAGGCTTCTTTATTGGAAATAGCCCTTTGAATATTAGTTACCTCGCAGACAATATAACCTCTTCTACGCTATTTTAGAAACAAGAGACAACTGTTCACTGAAAACATGAAAAGATACAAGAGAAGCCAAACAAACAAACTCCAAAAGGAAAAAAAAAATTAAGAAGGAAAAATAAAAGCATCCCAATTACAAAAGATAATATTAGGAGAATAATCTTCAAGAAGCTTGGAAAGAAAGCACCATGAAGAAGTTTTGAACTTGGCAATTAAAAAACATTCCTCCCATGGACGACTCTTCTCTTAGCTTTGAAAAGGCGCTAGTTGCGCTTGAACCAAATTTCATAAAAGATGGCCTCGATAGCATTAATCCACAAAGGATGCCCAAAGGGGGAAAGAGAGAAGACTCATGTAAAAGATGCAGAAAATTACTTCAAGAATCCGGCGAACCCAGCTTAAGTTGAAGTAGAAAAATACAGAGGACCAACAATATGCTGCAAATTTGCAATGAAATAAATTGTGATTTTGAGATTCTGAATCTTCCCAGCAGAGAGGGCAAACAGAACTTGCCCTCTCTTGTATTTTTGTAATAGGCCTATTACAAAAATAAAGAGACGGCAGGTTCTTTTGAAGGTAATCTGCGGAATTAAGATGGCCATATAGCACGATCCAAATAAAAAATATTGATACGCTTGGGACTTTTTGATTTCCACAGAGCAGAGAAGATGCCCTTAGGCAGAGGCTGAGAAGATCCAAGGAACTTAGACAGAGAGCTGACTGAGAAGACACCCAATTTTTCAAGCTTCCAAATACGCTTATTCTCCTTGGCAACTGGTGAAAAGGGGCTCAAAGCAGAGAGCAGAGCAACAAACTCAGAAACTTCACAATCCTTAAGATTCTCCAAATTTCTATTTTCCAAGATGAGTGATCAGCATGCCATAAGTTATGAATTGAGTAATCTGGATTACAAAGCACTTTAAAAAGAGAGGGGAAAGAGAATTTCAATGCCATACACCCTGGAGCCAAGGGTCATGCCAAAAAGCAATTCTCTTGCCAGTGCTCATTCTAAACTCAAATGAACTTGTGCAAAAAGCCAAATCTTTGAAATGCTAAATGTTGGTTTTGTGTAATTTAAAGTTTATTTAATTGTAAATATTTAATTATTGTAATTACCTTATTTGTAGGATATTCTTGTTTCCTTATTTCGTTATTTGTAAATATGATATTCTTGTTTCCTTATTTGTAAATAAGATATTCTTGTTTCCTTGTATTTTTGTAATAGGCCTCACTTATACATAAGTGAGCTATCTTTCACAAAGAAAATAAGATTATTATTCTCTCAAATTGACATGGTATCAGAGAAGAAAAATTAAAACCCTAATCCTTCTTTTTTGCTACCATCATCATCGCCGCCTCTCACCATCCTTGACGCCAGTCAGATTACGCACATCAACAGCGAACGGTTGTGGATCTCCAGCTTCACCGTCGTTCGTGGGTCGCAGTTTGTGGGTCGCGCTCGTGGGTCGTTGAGTCGCTTGGGTTGTTTCGCGTGGGTGTCATTCGCGGGTCATTTTGCATGGGTTGATTTGCAGGTTGTTTCCGCTCGTGTTGGTGCAGGTTGTTTCCGCTCGTGTTGGTACAGGTTGTTTCCGCTCGTGTGTTGTCATTCGTGGGTTGATTTCTCACCGCTGCCGGAGTATATTCACTCCCGCCGGAGTATTTTTACCTTCTGTCCAATTTGTTTTTGGTAAACGATGGCTGATTCGAAAGTAGATAAGTCATCCAATGCCAAAGTCTCGGACATTTGGTTCAGCCCTAGTAGTCATCCTGTCCAAATTACTACAATCCGACTGAATGGAGACAATTTTCTTCGTTGGTCTCAAAGTGTTCGAATGTTTATTCGTGAGCAAGGAAAGATGGGTTATCTTACTGGAGAGAAAGAAGCACCAGCTACAGGAAATTTGTTATTCGCTACATGGGATTCTAAAAATTCCATGGTAATGACTTGGCTAGTTAATTCCATAGAAGAAGAAATTGGTGCTAATTACATGTGTTACTTTACTGCCAAGGAGTTATGGGATAGCGTAAATGAGATGTATTCTGACCTAGGAAATCAGTCACAGGTCTTTGAATTGACTCTGAAATTAGGTGAGCTCCGACAAGGAGCTGATTCAGTCACCAAATATTTTCATTCGTTAAAAAGAATTTGGCAAGATATAGACCTCGTTGACAACTACGAATGGAACTGTTCAACGGACCTGAAGCATTTCAGAAAATCGTTGAAGATAGTAGAATCTATAAATTCCTGGCTGGTTTTAATGTTGATTTCGATAAGGTCAGAGGTAGAATTCTTAGTAGAAATCTCCTCCCATCCATTGGGGAAGTTTTTTCTGAAGTTCAACGAGAAGAGAGTCGTCGTAATGTCATACTTGGTAAACAAAGTTCAACTTCCGGTATTGAAGGTTCTACTTTGACAATTGAGGCAAGTGCTAATAAAGCTTCTAATTATCCAAGTAAGGGCATTGAGCGACCTCGCATTTGGTGCGATCATGGTAATAAACCCCGTCACACACATGAGACCTGTTGGAAGATCCATGGAAAACCAGCCAACTGAAAATGGCATAAAATTGGCAAGAAGATTGGCAATGAAAATCAGGGGGCCTTCAATGCCAATACGGTTGACTCTCATCAGTTGAATAAAGAGCAAGTGGATCAACTCCTAAAACTGCTAAAAGCTAGTTCATCATCTGGTAATCCTAGTGTTTCCTTGGCACAATTAGGTAATTATCCCCATGCTCTCTCGTACCTCACCTCTTCTCCATGGATTATTGATTCTAGAACATCTGACCATATGACAAGTTCCTCTCAATTATTTCAGTCTTATTCTCCTACCTATTGCAATTAAAAAATTCGAATTGTTGATGGTAGCTTCTCCTCAATTGCAGGAACCGGAACTATTCCATTAACTGATACTATTACTCTACGATTTTTTCTCCATGTTCCTAAATTAGCCTGTAATCTTTTGTCTGTTAGTAAAATTTCTTGGGATTCTAATTGTTGTGTAATTTTCTTTGAAACTCATTATGTCTTTCAGGATCAGAACTCGAGAAGGATGATTGGGTGTGCTAGGATGCTTGATGGTCTCTACTTCTTTGATGAACAAACAGCTAGACATAAAAAAGCTCAAGGCTTTAGTAGTGTTAGTTCTCTTCTTGTTAGTGAGAAAATCATGCTTTGGCATCTTAGACTAGGACATCCTAGTTTCTTTTATTTAAAGTTTTTGTTTCCAAACTTGTTTCGAAGTGTTGATTGTTCCAATTTTAATTGTAAAAGTTGCATTTTAGTAAACCATCACCGTTCTACTTTTCGTCTAACTCCTTATAAGGCCTCTAAACCTTTTTATTTAATACATAGTGATGTTTGAGGGCCCTCTAAAATTCCTACTCATAGTGGAAAACGTTGGTTTGTCACTTTTAGTGATGATCACACACGTTTATCTTGGGTCTATTTACTAAATAAGAAATCTGAGGTAAAAGATCTTTTTATACAATTTT
>JAOANK020000006.1:1433316-1449761 GCA_026257165.2 Telfairia occidentalis
TGGAGATTCACAAATGAGCCTCATGCTTTATGGAGATGTGTTATCAAAAGTTTATATGGAGCAGAGTTTTTTTATTGGCAGACTCGGGTAAAGCATTTGGTTTGTTCAAAATGCCTGTGGTTTAGTATTTCTTCAATATGGAGCTCTTCTAAACAGCACTTGCGATTTGTTTTGGGAAATGGTAAACGAATTTCCTTTTGGAATCATATTTAGTTGAATGATTCTGTTTTGAGCTTGTCCTTTCCCAAGATTTTTAAGGTGGCTTCCAAGCCATCTTGCTCGGTTCATGAAGTTTGGGATTTTCAAATGAATTCTTGGAGCATTGCTACTCGTAGAAGCTTAAAAGAGGATGATGTTCTGAAATTTGTCTCTCTTTTATTATCACTTAACTATGCGGTTTTATCTATTGTGGAAGACAAGTTAACTTGGAGACTTGAAAATTCAGGGGTTTTCTCGGTCAAGTCTTTATCCAAGTCTTTTGTTACAGCATTGCCTTTGGACAAAATCATTTTCTGCGCTTTGTGGAAATCACATGGCCCGTGGAAAGTTAATATCTTCATTTGGATCTTACTTTATGGGTGCATCAATACGGTTGATAATTTGCAAGTTAAACTTCAAAACTCAGCTCTTCAGCCTTCCATTTGTTTTCTCTGTTTTGAAGCCTCGGAAAGTCAGCTTCATCTTCTTTTTTAATGCAAATTTGCACATGCTTGTTGGAAGGCTTTTTTTAAAAGTTCTCGGATGATGAAAGGAGTAATTCTCTTCAGCTTTTTTGTGGCTCTATTTTGTCTCGCAAAAGCAGTCTTCTTTGGCAAAACTCAGTAAAAGCTATTTCCTATGAGCTTTGGATGGAACGCAATCAGAGGATCTTTGAAGTCAAATTCAAGATATGGGAGGGTTGCTTTGCTTTTGCCAAATTTAAAACTTCCTCTTGGTGTTCTCTCTCCACTGTTTTTGAGAATTATTCTTCTTTTGATATTTGTAGCAATTGGAATGCTTTTATTTTTCCCTCTTAAGCTTTTATCTTTTCTCTTCTTTTTCACCCCTCTTGGAGTTTGCATCTTTTTGAACTTGTTTATCTTTTTATATTATCAATGAAAGATTGTTTCTTGTTCAAAAAAACAAAATTTCAATTTAAGAAGTTGTTGAAGGTGTGTTTAATAGATTTATAAACAATAAAAATAGTTGTTACTAATTAAATATTTAGTTCAATTTTAAATATTATTAATTAGTTTATTAACATATTCTATGTTATAAATTTTGTGTAATTATTATTTTACAATATTATATAATTTATAATAAATTATGTTTTACATGTTTTAATTTTAGCAAAAATAAAATGAGTTTATAGTATGGAGTAGAGTAGTATATTTATCAGTTTTTTTGTAATTCTACATTTTAAAATTCAAATTTAAAATATGAAAAATACTAAAAATATAAAAATGTTGTTTTCAAAATTTCTATGGTTTGGATCACATAATCCAAAAAATTTTCAAAAATAAACTCACTAAATATACGTTCACTGAATCCATTTAATTCAGTGAATTTAAAAACAAAAAACAAAATCGGAATTGAGTATCTTGTTTCTCCTGATGTTACTTTCTTTGATGACAAACCTTTCACTCAATTATTCCCTAGTACGAGTTGAGAGGAGGGTGACAATCTCTTTATCTATACAGTTGTTTCTCCTACATCCTCTCCTGATCCACCCCCTTTGGTACTTGTCTCTACTCGTCTACATATTACTCAAGTCTACTCTAGACTGCAACAACCTCTAAATTGTCCTGTCCTAGAAAATTCTTCGACATCAGATCCAGGACCAAGTGTTGACCTTCCTATTGTTCTTCGTGAAGGTAAACATACTTGCACTTTTCCTATTTCTTCCTGTTTCTCTTATAACCATTTATCATCTTCTACATGTTCTTTTATTGCATCTCTTGATTCCATCTCCATCCCTAATACGGTTCGTGAAGATTTGTCTCATTCTGGTTGGCGCGAATCAATGATAGAAGAGATTGATGCTTTAGATGCTAATGGTACTTGGGATTTAGTATCTCGTTCTGCAGGAAAGAAAACTATTCGACGTAAATGGGTATTTACGATCAAGGTCAATTCTGGTGGGTCAGTTACTCGATTAAAAACACGTCTTGTTGTTAAAGGCTATGCTCAGACTTACGGGATTGATTATTTTGATACTCTTACCCCTACTGTCAAATTAACTTTTATTAGGCTATTCATCTCCATGACTGCTTCTCAAAGTTGGCCTGTGCATCAACTTGAAATTCAAAATGTCTTTCTCCATTGAGATCTTCAAGAAGAAGTTTATATGGAGCAACCTCCAGGGTTTGTTGCTCGGGGGGAGAATGATAAAGTATGTCGTCTTCCCAAATTTTTGTAAGGGTTGAAACAAAGTTCACGAGTATGGTTTGGAAAATTCAGTCAAGCCCTTGAACAGTTTGGAATGAAGAAGAGTAAGTTTGATCACTCTGTTGTCCATCGACGATCTGAGAGTGAGATTATTCTACTTGTTGTATATGTTGATGATATTGTCATTAATGGAAATGATGCATCCAGTATTTTATCTCTCGAAACTTTTTTTCATAGTTAGTTTCATACTAAAGACTTGAAACATTAAAGTACTTCTTGGGTATTGAAGTAATAAGAAGCAAGAAGAGTATCTTTATGTCTCATAGGAAATATGTGCTTGATTTACTATCTGAAACGGGAAAATTGGAAGCCAAGCCATGTAGTACTGCATTGATGCCTAATTTGCAACTTACAAAAGATGGAGAATCTTTTGAAAACCCTGAGAGATATAGAAGATTAGTTGAGAAATTGAATTATCTCAGTGACACCATCGGATATAGCTTATGCAGTAACATCATGAGTCAGTACATGTCTTCACCTACAGTGGATTATTAGGCTGCAGTACAATAAATTTTATGTTATTTGAAAACTGCACTTGGACGAAAGATCTTATATAAAAATCATGGTCATATGAATATTGAGTGTTTTTTAGATGCTGACTGGGCTGGATCAAGAGAAGATAGAAGATCGACCTCTGGATATTGTGTTTTTTTTTTGTTGTGGCAATTTAGTTTCATGGAAGAGTAAGAAGCAAAATGTAGTCTCACAGTCAAGCTTTGAATCAAAATACAAAGCCATGACACAATCTGTATCTAAAACAATGTGGGTGCATCAACTCTGGATTGAATTAGGCTTCAATGTTACAGTTCCAACCAAGTTTTGGTGCGACAACGAAGCTACCCTTCATATAGCATCCAACACAGTATTTCATGAGCGTACTACACATATTGAAATTGATTGTCATTTTGTTCCTGAGAAAATACAACACGGTTTGGTGTCTACGGGATGTGTGAAGATTGGAGAGCAATTAGGAGATATCTTCACGAAAGCTTTAAATGGAGTTCGAGTAGATTACCTTTGTAATAAGTTGGGCATGATTAACATATATGCTCCAACTTGAGGGGGGAGTGTTATAGTATATTTATGTAAATAGGAGTTGATTAGTTTTTTGTCCTTTATTGTAATTCACTATTATTAGTTTAGGGTTTCCATGTATGCCTATATATATCTTTCTCTAGTATATAAACTTAGGTGAGTTATTCTTTCCATTTGGTCTCACATAAACAAGTACCTTACCGGCCAAAGTAGTAAGTTTTTGCCAAGCAAGATTAGTTTTTGGTGTACGTGAGACAATGCTTGAACAACACACTATACAATGTCAACTATTAATTAATAATATGGCATTACGTATCACAAAATCTGAATTTGTAGGAATTAGATTCGAAACAAAGAGAGATAACAATACTTAACCTGTATGAGTTTTACTTTGTGATAAAATATTAATTTGTTACAGACTTTTGCAAAGTTTGAGGTTTAATTGGGAAGGAGCTGATTTCTCCCCGTTTTTGCTTACTAGAATAATGCTGCATTATTGAGATGCAAATAACTTGTAAAAAGGCATGATGGAAAACCCTCTCATCTGTCTCCTCCTAGGTTTTCATCTCTTGCAAGTTCTTGAAGATTCAAACTTCTTTAGTTCGGATTTAATCAAGTGCATATCAGGCTTCATAGATCAAAGGTTTAAGTCAAGCCTTACTGATATTAGATTCCTTCATCTTCCTTCTTGATTTATGTTATCTACCCATGGATTTAAGAAGAAGTTGTATTGGGAACAAATACTTTTGTATGAGTCTTGAAGATGTATTTTTTCTTATTGAAGAAATAGCTTTAGATTAAGATTCCTTTCCATTTATCCCATTTGAGATGGTTCAAAAATGCAATGGTTGAATTGATGCAACTGCCCATTCATTTAAATTTCTTTAAGGAAGAAAGAAATGCCCATGGTGATTGTCGTATTCTGAAAAAGTGCTTGCTTAATCGATGGGGAATGGAATGGGTTGTTTGGCCAATTTCTGGTGGAAGAAAGATCACTTTTGTGCCTACGCTTTTTAACAAGATAGGAGGGTCCATTTTTTTCCGAGTGATCAATAATTCCTTGGAAAAAGTGGATGAATTGCTTCACTGGTTTGTTCTTAAAGATGATAATCAGAATTTTCATATATCATTTAGAGAACCTCGAATTGAAGTTGAAAAGAGAATTTTGGGCCTAAGTTTCATTAACTTTCTCAATCATTTTGGGTTAAAAAAGAATTAGTAGTAGTAGATATGGATTGGAGTTCTTTATTGGTTGTTTCTAGGGTCAATGTCCACGATGATTGAAATAATATATCAACAGTTATTGGAAAATATTTTGACACTGATTGTGTTATTAATCCTTTTATGTTGATAAGGCCTTATTAAAATTGGAGGATGGAGGGGTTTTGGAAGGACTTGGCAAATGGCAGAAAATTGGAGATTTTCATTTGAAATTTGAACGTTGTAGTGATGCAAAACATAGCAAGCCAGAATTTGTTAAGCGTTGTGGTGGATGGATCCAAAATTTGAATTTACCGCTAATGTTCTGGCCTCGTTCTTGTTTTGAAGCCATTGGAAGCTCCTTTTGGTGGCTTGATTAGTATGTCGCAAAAACATTGAATAAGTTGGATTGTTATTCAGCACTCATTGAAGTTAATCGGAACATGTGTAGGTTTCTTTTTTTTAAAACAAGAGAGAACTTTTAATTGATGTAATGAAAAACAGTGTTTTCAAGGCAACTCCAGACATGCGTTGTTAGTGAGGAGTGAGGCAACCTGGGGCGTTTGTGCCTTGAAGGTGCTCATTCAACAAGGCGCTCACCGTTGTGCACCTTGGGCTTGCCTTGTAGCACCATCGCATTCGTAAGGCGAGCGCTTTGTGAAGTTTTTTTGTTTTTCTTTGAATTTTTAAGGCCCATGAAGTTGAAATAAACCCATAGATGAAAATGAGGGGGAAATAAGAGAAAAGTAAACAACAAACCCTAACCCTAAATTTTGAAATCAAGTGGAACTTGCTGTCTGGGATTTGCCACACTCTTCAGCACTCAGGTTCTGCTTCATCCTCTCCTTCTTCATTCCTGTTCCGACTTATCAAAATTAGAGAAAGTCGTAGTGAGTGCATTCCAGAGATCCTTTGCCATTGAGTAGAAGAGGAATGTTTCTTTAATGTCCTATTCCATCGAGTTAATGAGCCATGCCATGACCATCAAGTTTTGAGTTTCCCACATGGAAAAAGAAGGGTCGACTTCATCTGATTTTGCTATCGTGCCATTGATGTACCCTAGTCAACTTCGGCCGTGGATAACTAGGAGGGCCGATCGAGACCATTGTAGATAATTTTTTCTGTTGAGTTTTGTAGAGGTAATTTGGAGCAAAGTATTTTCAGAGAGAGATGTGAGGTGTCATAGACGTGCTTGTAGGGAGAGAAATCGAGGTCTTATTTGATCCTTCAAAATTCTCATCCTTGTGCACGTTATTCATCATGGTTGTTTTAACCATTCTGGTGTCAATCCAAACCTAGCTTTGATACCATAAAAACTAAGGATGGAGACAACAGAGAGACATACACGAGCAGAGAGAAGAAATAAATTGTTTATTTCACCATTTGATGATTAAAGATGAAGAATAGAGACACTATTTATAAGTTACAAGAGAAAATAAAATCTAGGTATAATCTCCTAACTTTCCTAAAATGAAGGAGATTTAACCTTCTAACTTCCCTAAAATAAAGGAGATTTATTAAACAAATAATAACAACTTATAACTAAGTCAACATAATCTAAACTCCTAACTAATTCAACAACTTTTTTTTTTTCATTCGGAGTTTCCATATAATCAAAGAAATTTTCTACCTCTTTGATCCAATCTAGAAATGCTTCAAGATTGAGCTTTTCATTAAAAGTAGGTAAATTAATCTTCATTTTAAAATCAGAATTTCCCACTTAATACTGCTGGATGTGGTTTTGGCCTTCAAATCGACGATGATCTACTCTAGGTTGTGGAAATACTTCTTCATCGCTGGAACTATCCAATTCTTGGTATCTTGGTCCTTCAATTCTAGGTTATTGCTGCTTTTGTTGATTTAACATAATTCTTGGATGTTCTTGGACGGGTTGACGGATGTCTTGTACTCCTCTTGGCTGGAAATTTGGTCGGTTTGGTCTTCTTTGCTGGTTTTCTTGGTTGTCAACAATAGGTAACTGTAGGTTTAGTTGTTCCAATTGTTGGTTCATAGTGCTCATAAGTTGGTGCATTTCTGTGACTTGTGCTCTCACGTCCTTAAAGGATTCTTCAACATGTATTATCCTTTGAATTAGGGATTTGGGAGAGAGAACAAAAGATGGAATAGGGAGATTTTGATAGTGTGAACTGTATCATCATCGACAGGGGGTGGGTTTCTTTTCCCCGCCATCAGGGCCCTTCAACGAGGTGCTCTAATACCAAAACCGATGTAGGTCAAAGAATCAGAAAATTTTATTCATGACAAAATCAAATCCTTTACAACCTATGTACTAGGTATTTAATAGGATAACCAACTAACAATTTGACTAACAACTCAAAGCTATTGTAAATGGCAGCCTTTTTTAAATAATCCAACTAACTAATTAGTCAATTAAACTTTCTAAACATAGTTGCCCACCGTAAAAAGAGAGCGCTTGTAACAAAGCTATTTACAATATTATTTCTTCATCAAAACACCATTAATAATTGGTTGCATAGCATTGATGAGAGTATTGGGGGGTCATTTAAAGAAGATATGGTTGGAATTCCAAAAGTTTCTTTTGAAGTAAAAGAAAATTTCACGGCTTTAAAGGAGCCTTTATGCATTAATACGGAAGTTGAGAAGTTGACTGAATCGGTGGGCTTAAATGAGGCTAGATAAATTCTCCATTACCCAAGAGCATAAAGGAAATATGCTTATGAAATTGTTTTAATAAGGCATATCCTTTCTTCTATACTTGGCAAAAGGAGCATGACAAGGATAAACGAGCTATATTGGAGAAGAATTTATTCGTTATCAATTCAGCCAATGGACTTTCGAAGCATAATTCCTCTCAGGATGATGTTGAACTTTGCAATAAGGAGTCCGATTTTGACAATGAGGAATCTGATATGGATTCAGGAATTAGTATTAGTAGCTTAGATTCAGTATATAATTATCGGGTTACAATGGACGGTGAAGAAGATGTCAAAGAGGACTCATTTGAAGAGGCTCTTGTTTCTTTATTTCAAGATGAAAATATTCCTCAATCATGCAATAATTTTGATGGTTCTTCAGTTGCTTCTAATAATGTTCCTATTTTAACAGTTGGATTGTCTCCCAATCCTTCCTCTGGAAAAGAAAAGTTTTCTTTTTTCAAGCTTTCTGATATTGAACTTCAAGAGATTATTCCTAAAGCTATAGTTCCTTGAAGAGATAGTGTTCTAACTTTGGGTTTAATTTAGTTTAATTCATTCTTTATCATGTTGTTTCACTTTATTGGAACATTTTTTGAAGTTCAAATGGCCTTGAGAGCATCTGTTTTTCTTCAGCATCACGATTAGAATATTTGGTGTGGTTGATCAGAATTCAAAATCCTTGGTTGATCAGAAGATTGCTGAAAATTGCTTAAGTCGCTTCAAGGATCAATAGTGGATGTCTATGTAGAAGATTGAGGTCTTTATATTTGTTTTGCAGCTTTCGAAAGCCATGGTCGCATCTTCTACAATGTTGTTTTTTATTAAGAAGTCTTGTTGGGTCATTTTTTGTCTTGGACCAAATGTTGAGACAAAAACCCATTAGTTCATTTGTTGATTAATAGGAAAAGTTTTTGGGCTGGTTGTTTCACTTTATTTTGAAGCCCATCTTTTTTGAAGACCACTTATATGGGAAAATAAAGGTTGGAACAAGAAAAGAAGCATTTTTTATTAAAAATTCTGCTGCTGCACGCGTGGGTATGAATACCCCTTCTGACCCATCGAAAATTAGAGATAGAGAGAGAAAAAGAAGTGTGTCTTCCTCTCCAAGTTTCTGGTTCTTTTTCTTTGTGTTCTCTGTGGGTATTCACGGGTGAGAAGAAATATCAAAGGAGGGGGAGGATTGTTATCCTTGGGCATCACACCTTGGGTTGTTGTTCCCATAAGATAGGAACATCTTGAAGCCTTCTTGAGTGGTCTGTGGTTTGCAGACAGATTGAAGACGAAGGAGACTTTGTTGAGGAGCTTCTCTGCGTGAGTACAACGACCCGAAGTAGGAGGTCGAACCTTGTCGTGGGTATATTCTATTTTGGCACAAATGAGTTCATATTGGTGCTGAGAAAATAGATAAGTAGCCATTTTTTCTTGATTTACCTATATCTGTGGTTTATGGTTCTTCAATCATAAGAAATTGCATGCTCCCTATTTGTACTGCTGTAGAATATAGTCTGAATGAGAAGCCGATAGTCACCATAGTGGATGTAGATCAAATTGATTGAACAACTCTAAATCACTGTCTCATAATTTTCTCTCTAATTCTTGATATCCCTTGATTGTGTTGTTATTATTGCTGGATTTAAAGTTGCTGCAGAATTCCAATTTAGAAAACAGATTGTGTTCCAGCTTTCGTTGTGGGAAACTCTACAAGTCTTGATTTAGTTCATTTCACTTGGTTTCCCATTCATGAAATCCCTATTGAAGATGAAGATTTTTTGTGTTTGGAGCAGATTTTGCAGCCAGAATTCTTAGTTCTCACTGTATTATTACTTTATTTGGATTCAAGTTCTTTTTATTGCTTTTGACTTTTTCTTTTTCGCTCCCTTTGGGAGTTTGCATCTAGGAATATTTTCTTTCTTTTCATTTATCAGTGAAAAATTTATTTCTTGTTAAAAGAAAAATAGACGCAGATAACATGTAGTTTTTAGGTGCAATTTTCTTGAAAATGTAATTTTTATTTTTCAAGAGAAATTTTGTGACTTTTTTTCCCCTTTTCTGTTCTAAACATGATTTTGTACTTTTGAGTTGAGAGTTTCCAGAAGCCTTATTAGTGGACAAAATCCGGCATCTAAAAGTTTTCAGCACTTGGATTGAGATTTTGCCAAAAGGATTGAATAAGTGGAGGTGGAAATAAAGGTTTAAGTTAGTAAATTAATAACTCATTTCTGATCGCTGGTACACAAAGTAATGCAAGTCAAGTTTGAGCTAAGGATGCGAAATATTAGAGCAAATTGTCTTATAAAATTGTGTTCTTGACTGATTATGTAGCTGTGAGGATTGCTTTCTCAGTATTTTTCTCTGTTGTACTTTTTTTTACCTCAATTTTATAATTTTTTTTAAACAAATATTTTGAATTTGGTTTATGGTGATCTTTGTTATTGTCATTTATGCAGTGTCTAAAACGTGAAAAAGTAGTGCGTGTATTCAAACTAAATACTGGACAAGATGATCATGCAATAATGTTTTTGGATGACTATCTGAAGCAGGTTGGTTTTATAAAATGTTTAGTGGTTTGTGTAATCATTTAAGGTTTCTTCGTCATAACCGAAACCTAGTATTTCTCCATGGACATCTTGCTTGCTTGTAATCTGTATGCGGACATTTGAGGGGTTGATTGGTCCTTTGGTTTCCCTTGGTCTTGAACCAAATTGCAGCCTTCTTGATTTCCTCAAACGTTGATTATTGGTTGGTTCAGTGTGTTAAAAGCTTTCTGTTGAGAATATTTGTTGAAAAAGAAATCGTAGAATTTTTGAAGGGAAGAGTAAAGTTATGGATTCGCTAGATTTGGCATGTCTAAATCTTTTTATAATTATTATTCTTTTTGATAATTGTCAATTGAAGTGCCTTATCTAATGGCCCTTGGATATGTATGGATATATTACCTTCCCCTTCAGGATTGTACTTTTCACATTTTTAATAAAATATTTCTTATTAGAAATATGAGGGATTCCTTTATACTTTTTTTTTATTTCTATGACTCTAGCATGTGGATTTATTTACTATTCAATGATGCATTTATTGCTGTCAGATTTTCAAGTTGTCATTTTTTCTTTTTTACCTTTATTGATTTACAGATAGACCATGTGATATCAAGATTCAAAGAAAGATTGCAACGTGGCATTAAAGTTTTTCAGTGGTTTAAGACACATGTTCTTGGTTGCAAATTGGAACCTAGTATTGGACATCAGGAGCTTGTGAGTAAATGTATACTTCCTATAGACTCTTAATATTCTTTGGGATGTTTCAAGAGCTTGTTTCAGAATGGAAATCAAATAATGCCAGGCACTGGTTGATGATAATTTATTAAGCAGCCAGCATAACGACTTGATATGGACAGGCTGGCATGTCATTGTTATAACATCAAGGCATGGACACTTGAAAGGACATGCAATATAATTTTATTTATTCATTTTTTAATCATGTGTATAAGGATTTGACACTAGAAGTTGCAGTTCTCATTCAAGTTTCAATTTTATGATGACTGGAGATCGAAATGTGAAGTTCATATACTTAGTGGTGCTGTACAGGGCAGCTTCTCATTTCATAACTGTGTGGAGTGCTTATGGATGGAGCTTCCGGACTGTTTAGGTCTCTGCAGTAATAGTGGGGCTTGGTGGAGATTTCAATATTATTTGTTGGGTATGAAAAGTCTAGTAGGACCTTTGCTTGTCCTACCCTGCATTGGTGTGATTCTGTGTAGGGTAGTGTTCTGTAGCAAGTGTGTATTGGTGTGATTTTGTTGGCCTCCTGACTTGAGAGGAATAGTAGGGTTTTAAGAGGATGTGAGAGGTCTGTTAGTAAAGTTTGGGAGGGGAGTTAGGTTTAATACCTCTCCTTGGATGGCGGTGTTGCTCTGGTTTTAGAATTATTAGATAGGTCTTATTGTTCTGGATTCAAGCCCCTTTTTTACTTAGTTTAGTTTTTGTGCTCCTTTTGTAGGGCTGGTTTTTTTGTGCCCTTGTTTTATTCTTTCATTTTTATAATAAAAGCTTGGTTTCTCATAAAAAAAAAGTCTAGTAGGACAGCAGAACTGGAAGTATGAAGGTGTTGGATTACTTCATTGAATACTGTAGTTTGGTTGATAGCCCTATGGAGAATGGTTTGATTACCTAGTTCAATTTGAGAGAAATCTTTTTCAATATAAAAAAAGAACAATTCTTAATTTCTAATAATTGAATGATTTCTTCTCAGAGGCTAGCATAAGTAGATAACCCTAGGCCACTTCATATCACTTTTCCATTACTGAATTTGTAGCTAACATAAATAATCAAATTTCACGTAATGATGTGAAGTCTCTCTCTCTCCCTTTGGCTGTTTTGTCTTTCGTTGAGCTGTTGAGCAGTAGTCCTAAATTCTTTTTCATTCCCTTCTTTCGGTTCTGTGTTTGATCATTCTTGCAGTTGTCTTCTAGAAATTGTTTCCACTCACCAAGCTTATCTGGTTCAGAAATCCGAAGAAAGTTAAAGTTTTCCTTTGGTCCTTAGCTAACAACAGTTTAAATATTTGAGATAAGATTAAAAAAGGAAGCACCACCTTTAAATATCTCCTCAAATGTGTACTCTCTGAAAGAAAAATGAGGAAACAATGGATCATTTGTTTATTCAGTGTGATTTTACTTCAAAAGGAGAACAGTTTCTTCTCTAAATGTTTGGAATGGCTTCTTGTGCCCATAATAGAGACATTATTGTGGTTTGTATTGTGGTTTGGCTCGTGGATATCCTCCAGGGTTGGTGGTGGTTATAACGACAAGGCTAAGGTGGTATGGAGATGTGTAACAAGGGCTCGTTTGTGGTCCATTTAGCTAGAAAGGAACACCAAACTCTTTAATGAAACACAAAAATATTTTGTTTTCTTTTGTGATCTTGTACAAATTACGGCTTGTAATTGGAGTGTCTTCTATAACTGTTGTTGATCAACCTAGATTTGGGTTGCTTTGTGGCACGCGTTTCCTCTTCCCCTGGCCTTTAGGCTGTTTGCTCCTCTTGGTTGAATGAAGTTTTTGTTCTCAAAATCAAAATATTTTCTCTACACTGGATTCTTCCAGATTGCTTTCTCAATGGAAGAAAGAAATCTTCATCGAGAGGAAGTTGTCCACAATTGATTTCAATAAAGAAAACCTGGGGGAGATTTTGTAATGTTCATTGAGAAGTCAGAACCTGTGATTTTCTTCTTTGAGTTACATTTGAAGTCTGTCTTCAACTTGTTGGAAGTCTTGTCTAACTTGGTGTCTATTTACCTGAAACTATGTTACAACATTGGTGGAATGATCTTATTCTTGTGAGTTTTAAAAATATCAAATTGTTATTAACCTGTGGCATAAAAAGGTTGTTAAAATTTATAGGAAAGACAATTTTGGTTGGTTTTCTGCACTCAACAAGTTAAGTACTAGCAGAAGTCCTTGGGAACAAATCGTTGGTTTTCAAGCTACGTGGAAAATCTTATTTCTAGTGAGAAAAGGCAATAGAGCTCACTTTTGAAAGATGTTTGGTTGCAATTGCAACATACTCCAGCCCAGTAATGTCCGAGACCTTTTCAGCTAACATTCTCCAAGTCAGCTTATGTGTCTAATTCTTAGAACAAGCAAGCAAATGATTTTGAAGAAATTTATCTGACCGAGGGGTGGAAGAGTGGCTTGCCTAATGAATTCCTTTTTAAATGTTCATCACTCAAACATAGGAGATTAGAGGTTCTGGTGTTAAGGCTATTCTGGTGGCTTCTCTAGAAGATCAGCCCTTATTACTTCGTATCGAGAGGATGGTGCTCTCCCAAAAATTTTGATCAAATCTTTGTAGAAAGGAAGATAGTTAGAAGTTCTCATTCGGGTTTTTTCTAGGGGTGGGATTAACACTGATGATTTGATCCAACTATCACTCTTCAACTGAATTGGTGTGGTTTCTATGTCTTAAGAATGAAAGGACTGATTATTATTCCTTCATAATAACTATTCTCAGCCACATTTGGTAGAAATTATTTCAGATCTTCGATAACAACTTCATTACTCCAAGGATGGCTGGTCATGTTTAAACCTCTGCTTTCTGGGGCTCCTTCCAAAGCGAAGAGAAGTTCTGTGGTTTTAATGCAGTTCTGCTTGAGGTTATCATTTTAGTAATAGGGAGTAATACAATCAACAATGTTTCCGGAACTATAAACTTCACAGGTCTGTGTAGTTGTTAAACTTCAAACTGCTGCTAGCTTGTATTTTCTGTATTATTTTGTACTGGATATGTTTAATTTGGGTTGGTGTATCCTTTCTTGGTTGATTGATCGGTTAGAATAATATGTCATGGACCATAATTTCAAACCGAAAGCTAAAGTTTTGTAGCTGTGTGGTCAAATGTATTTTTTTTTTAGAATTTGGATGCTAAGAAATCAGGTCTTTCGTAATTGTTTGGGTAGGGTTGAAGATCTTTGGGATCTCGTTCTCTACAAAGCTTTGCTTTGGAGCTCCCATCATATACATTTTTGTAATTGTTATTCTTTTATTAATTAAAGACAATGAGAGATGTTTTGGTAATCCCCTTGGCTTTAGGTTCTGGGGTTGTTTTTTAATGAAAGATTTATGTTTCTTGTAAAAGAAATAAAAGAATTGAGGATTCTACAAAATTTTCTTGACATTTGACAAACTTCAATTTGACTATAATGAATTCCTATTCTTCCAACGAAGGGTCATATCGTTGTCATTTTGCTGAATAAGGTACTTGACCTGTAAATCATACTAAAATTTTTTATGAACTTAAGGGCTAAAAAATATTCCATGGTAGAAAGAAGAAACTCAACTGGATAATTTCTTGCTGCAGTGCACACTCTTATCTCTTGCGGGAAAGGTTAAAGATGACGATATCTCCCTCTTGATCAACGCTGGACTCCTAGTAAGTAATCTTGAGATTCTTATTAAAACTTCAGTTCGTTCAATCATCTCAACTTCCAAATTACATTCTATTTGATAACTGCCTTTGATGTGGTAAACAGCTAGCAATATGTTTAGAGTTGAAATAATAGGAAATTTAGTTCTTTTTATCTCTGTAAAGGTTGTGTATTAGAGAGAAGGCTTGTTGCATACATCCACACAGGGTCCCCCTGCACGAAATAGTTCTCTCTTATTCTATCAACCTCATCTCACCAGTGCACTAAATATTTTAGGCTGCATGTGTTCATAGAATCATAAGATTTTCAAAGTTCAGGGGGCCAAACTTGAGGTAGTCTGCCTCCGAGTCCATAGTTCCCCAAACAGAAATCATCTTTTTCCTTTTATATAATTTTTTTGTTTCCTTTTGTTTTTAGAAGCTTTAAGAATTAGAGTTTCTTTCCATATGTGGTTTAGTTATGGCCATTTGTGCATAAATCCGGCTGGACTCTTTTTATTTGGTAAAAGAGAATATTTAACGAAAGGTCATCAATTTCTTCTTCCCAAATATTTTTCAAATACGTAATATGGGGTTGATTATGATATATACACATCTATTTTGTTTTCCAGAATCGCCAACTTATTGATCCAAACATGTATTGGTTTGCAATTCCAAGTATTGGTTCAGTACTGAAAGGCATTTCTCAGGTATCTTAGATAATTTACTTATGACCTTCCTTCAAAATAAATGTCATCCTACCGTGAACACAATTCCATGAAAAAGCTGACTTAATTTCCCACTAGATGCACAATGTATTGTCAGTACTGATGCGTATCTTTTTTTTCTTTTTTTTTTTTTTTAAATTTTAAATTCAGGGTAGAAAGGAACTCATTTCTTTGCTAAAACGTACGAAATACAAAGAAATGATGATGATATCTTTGCAGAAGAAGCGCCTTCGGTTTTCTTCACTTGATATGAGATTTCACATCAGGGATTTAATTGGCTCTGGTACCCTCCGAACTGTGCAGTCACCCACAGGCTTACTTGTTCAGTTATGCAAAGATTAAAGCCATGGAGGATTGAATCATATGTTTCTGGTTATCATCCCGTCTTGTTTATTATCTTGTTTGAAGGTAAGTTGCTATCACACGGAATGCTTTTGCCTACAATAGAATTTAGGGAAAAATTCAATTTAAACTCTTGTATGGGTGAGTCATATTTAACCTTAAAACTCTCCATTTCATCAATTAAAATCCTACACTTAAATAAGTGGTGCAATTGATATTTTTAATTACACAATTTTTTTTTTCTTTTTGAATATTTATTCCTAGCTATGGGCGTTCTTATATTTGAACGAGACTATTTTTTTTGCATATATTAATTATTTTAATTGTGTTGGATGTTTTTAATTAGTTGGATCTTTAAGTATTTTGTTGCTTAAGTTGAGCTCTTTCATCTGCTTTATATGTAGCTAAGTTCAAATTTTTTCATGATTGAGTTTGAACATTTATGTAAAATGATTTAGGGTGTTTTCTTAGTTGAATTATGAATAATTTACTGGTTGAATCGTGGGCAATTTTCTAAATTAATTTTGAGGAGGTATTAATTGTGATACTTATTTAAGTTCAAGATTTAATAGGATGAATTTAAAAGTTTAAAGTTAAAATTGACTCAGCAACTTAGGTATATATGTTTCATAGATCTTAAAAGTTTCACTTCTGCTGCGTGCCTCACGTAATTGTACCCTGGCTTGCAGAGTGAAATGCAAGGTAAGTTTCAGCAACACGACTAGATAACAACTGAAGCCATCATGAGTGCATGGGAATGTGTATTCTTAAACTTCTTATTACCAAGAAATGAAAACTCTTGAAATTTGTGGATGTTTTAGTTTATTATGTTGGCACTACCTTAGCTGAGTTGTATGTGGATGTTCTCTAAAGAAATCATTCAAATGACTCACTTCTTTCACCTATAGTCTAGTTTTTAATACCCATTCTATTTTGGCTATCAAAAGTTCCTTATTTGGACAATTATTAATTCTGTAATGCTGTTCTTAGTCTATTCTTAAAATACTGTGGGTTGGACCAAATAATTCAAGCATTGTCAGTTCTTTGATATTGTATCATGAGGTTGGGATGTCCCTCCAAGGAAATTTGAAGTTGATTGCTAAAGGTGAGAGAATAATTTTTTTTTGTTCCATTGAAAT
>JAOANK020000006.1:1457068-1468112 GCA_026257165.2 Telfairia occidentalis
AAAAAATTAAAATTAAATTAAAGAATTTTAAAAAATAAAAGAAAAATAATAGAGAATAAAATAATATTTTGAAAATTAGATATAATATTTGAAAAATAAAATAATATTTATAACAAAATTAAAAAGTAATTTTTTTTAAGAAATTAAAATAATAATAATTAGTTAATTTAAATAACTAAACTATTAGGGTAGGTGGAGCAAAAACATGAAAAAAAAAAAGAGTTAAAAAGAAGAGCAAATATAAGAAATTTAAAACTTAAGAATGAAAGTGTTGTGATGGTGTGTTACAATTTAGAGAAATAATAGAATTTATAGAAATTTTAAGGAGAGATAAATTTTTTTTTACAATATTTTTAAATTTGAAAATTTTTGGAAATATAATATATAAATATCAAATAATCTTAATTTTTCATTCAAAAGATTGAAAATGCAGAAAGAAAATGGTAAATAATTGGTAGGAAAAAACAAAATAGAGAAAAAAGAAAAGGAAAAAAAATGGAGAAAAAAAATAAAAATAAAAACAAAAGATGGCATTTTCGAGTATTGAATGCGCAACCTTAGAGACACCAAGGGGTATGCAGACCATCCAACCAAAGGATGGTTTCTTCATTTAATTGGTGATATATTAGTAATATATCAAAATCAACGATATTTAAATTTTTCACAACGGACTCCCCGATATTCGATATATCGCCGAAATTTTGGCAATTTTTTCTAATTTTTTATTCCTTGATCTCATCAATGGACAATTCCTGTGGCGGCAAACCACTATTCCAAAAGTATCTTTTCCACGTCAAATATTAACATTTTTCTCATGTGAAATATTTTCTTTGGACGTGAGCTCATTACTACTCCAACATGTCTAAACAAAATGTGCCTAAATAAGAAAACAATTAACACCTTATACTGCTAAGGCCATTTACAACAGAAATTTAATCAAATTATAGAGATCAAATTGAAACAAATTACTAATCATAGAGGAATAATATGGTAAATTAATTTACAAGAAACAATCAATTAAGCATGGAACAAATTTCTTTTGCTGTGTATTATCTACATTGAAATACATACTCGTCTATATGCTATTGATTTGGTGTTTTTTGTACAACAAATTGTTGAGATAGCCCCACAAAATTAGATGTGGGAAAAAGAAGACAAGGAAAAGAATATTAAACTTCAATGGTGAAGAATGATAACTATTCAGATCTGTTATTCACCTCTTTCAGATCTGTTATTCACTTGACTATGAACAATGCTACCACGGTCGACGGCTCGGTGACAAGATTGATTGTTAGATGCCAAAAATCTGCCTCCTCCATTGAACTTAATTTTCTGTCAAACCAAAGTCGGTCAAAGAATTTTGATGCAGAATGCATCATCCTATATTGAACCTATACATACTCAGAATTTTAACCGAGATTAACTAATGAATCAGAGCTGCTGTTTCGTCGGATGATACGCAGAGAATTGACACATTACATCGACTCTTTCCCCTTTTCAAATGCATCCAGTTGAGATGTCATTGAGTTCGAAAAGCTACCTTCGCCTTCGATGGGCTGACTATTACTAGCTATATCTGATGTATCTGATATCTCCGTCTCGCCATCTGTTCAAAACGGTAGTTCATATCAGTAAGGTAGAGCATGCAATGGTGATGGAGACAGGATGTTCTGGTAAAATGTTGTGTGAACACTCAGTCGAAAATGAAAGTATTGGGGCATACCAAAGAGTGACTTGATTGATGGTCTTTTTGGTTTGCTGCATTTTTTCTTCAATTCAGCTACACATTAAGAGAGAAAAATCAATTTCCATGCGTGATCTCCCTTTTCACAATATTCCAACTTGCACTTGGAGCTAACGATACATTGAAAATGTTTGATTTTTAAATGTTTAAAGTGTTTTTAGCAGAGAGAGATAGAGAGATAGAAGGATTCCTTTAAAAAAAAAAATTATTTTGAAGTGCTGAAGATGTCAGATGAAATCTGTGTGGCACTAGCATTCACATCAAGTACCAAGAA
Source organism: Telfairia occidentalis (assembly GCA_026257165.2). Lineage (NCBI taxonomy): Eukaryota > Viridiplantae > Streptophyta > Magnoliopsida > Cucurbitales > Cucurbitaceae > Telfairia > Telfairia occidentalis. The sequence continues at coordinate 1,459,087 of JAOANK020000006.1, forward strand.
TATCAACATAAAATGAGAAAGTTGCTAAGATCTGCTTATTAACCGCGAAAGTAAATATTTCAAACTGTATGTGAGAGGACTTACCCATCCCAGGCAACTGATAATCGTTGACAATTTCAAAGTTCTTATAAGTGTATCCAACAAAGTTGATGTCCTTAGATGAAAGCATCTGATACAAAACAAATCAGAAAGGGTGGAATTAGAGAGTATCTGATACCAAAAAAAAAAAAGGATGGTACTAGGGAGCCTGTTGTATATAATAAAAACAAATCAGCAACAGCAACCCAATTTTATGATGAAAACCGATATTTGATTTTGTATATAATAAAAACCAAATAGCTAGAATAATATTAAAAGATTAAAGTTCAAAGAACTATAATAACTCCAAATTCAAGGTACTTGAATCCTCCCTCTTTTGAGTATTCTTACTCAAGCCTTAAAGCCACCAAGCCACAAAACAATTGACTATCTTCCTCTTCTCCCACTCCCTCTATTTATAATCAATTCCTTAACCAATTACTAGTATGCCCCTACTATCCTCATAATATTCCTAACGTTTATTCTACTGGTGTTCCTAACAGAATATTAGCAGTTATAGTTTGGGAAATCAAAGAGCCCATTTTCTTACGGTTGGATTTTTTTATATAGTTGTTATTTAGAAGAGTACTCTCTTCTTTCTGATATTGTCACACAACAGCACACCTCCTCAACACACATTGGCGAACACATTTGGAGGGATCACTACCCTATGAAGGTTAAATTTCTACTATGGGAGATTAGTCACAAAGCGAAAAATACCCTTGATAAATTACAGCATAAAAATCCTTCTGTCTTTGTCTCCACGTTTGTGTGCCATTTGCAAATCCTCCTCCGAAACACAAGACCATTTGTTTTTAACACATGAATATGCAAGAGCCTTTTGGAATACGATCCTCTATTCTTTAGGATGGTACACGACTCTCCCAAAAAATCCACACCTCCTTGCTACAACCCTCTCGTGCCATCCTTTCAAGAAGGCAGTGAAGACACTTTAGCTAAACTTCATTAGAACCTTTTTTTCGACCACGGGCAAGAGTAAAATAGAAGAATCTTCAAAGATAAGGAACTACCTTTTGACTCTTTTTTGATGCTATAGTTTTTCTTGTTATATCATGGTGTAAATGTTCCTCCATATTCAAACACTATAGTTTTTCTTCTCTATTATCCAACTGAAGAGGCCTATTGTAACTCCCTTGGATCAGGGCATTTTCCCCTCTTTTGTAATTTTATACTATCAATGAAATTGTTTCTTAAAAAAAAAAATGTACTACTTCAGAACTGTTTTTCTTAGAAGTAAGTAGGTTCTTTGACCCCCAGCCATAATTACTTTCTATCATTTTTCTTAGCAAGTCAACCATAAATCATTTGATGGGCTATGTTGTCAAGTTTTATAGACTTGAGAGCTTTGAGTACTGGTAGCAGTCATTAAAACATGGTCGCGTCAGTAAATGGCAACAGATTCCTCCCCAAAGACATCATTATGGCATAAGACAATTCAGCATACAACTCAAGGTATGAAGAAAAAGATAAGTTTAAAACCACCCACACATCCTTTTAAATACCTTAAGTTTTGAGGGGGCAGGGGAAAAACCATAAAACTTCTGAGTGCATGTCACTATAGATGCAGGCAATTAGTAGAAGGGTGAACATTAATTAATTCAATCATAGTGAAATCAAGGGCAAATGTGAATGTAAGAAAGGCTATATAAATAACCCATACTTAGAGAGTTACCTTTCTCCATGGACCAGATTTAGATGAAGTACTGCATTGTGAATCAGACTGTAGATATAGAAATATGAAGAAAAGGTAAATGAGACAGTGACCAAACCAAGTTGCTTTGACAAATTAACAAGCGATAGAGGGACACCATGCTACCTCTTCGAACTTTTCAAAATTTTGAGTGTCTAGCTCATCTTTAACCTCAGGAACAAATGCAGCTTCCATTTGGTATAGCCTATCCCATTCAATACCTTCAAACCACGGATGAACCTAGATGATAAATTGGAAGGCAGGAACCTTTAGATTTTTTAAAATTTTGAAAATTAAACCAAAAGAAACTAAGAAATGGACACACCATACGACACCTTAATTTCATCTGCGCCATTTGTACCTAGCCTTTGGTTAACATTGCATAGAAGTTTACTGATGAGATCTTTTGCCAAGGGAGATAGCTTTGCCTCGTCAGGAAACTTCAAATGAGTTCTCCAGTTCACTATCTGGAGAGGTTAAAAAAATAAAAAATAAAAAACTCTTTAGTTGTCAAGCCTTCCACTATATGGCCAGGAGATTGAAAGACCGGACATTTAAGACCCTATATTTTTCCTGTCATATCAACCTTCAAGTTTAACAAACATAACACGTCTTTTATCAGAAACATGACAATACAATATATTCACATGGAGAGGAAAAATAAAAGGAATCAGGATACCAAATGATTTATATTATAGGAGTTCACCGACAAGTTAATTATATAAACAATATCAAAGTTTCATGGACTTTGCAAATGAAAGAATAACTATAAACTCATCAGGAGAAAATTTATAACAATATTCATGTCAGATTCAGTTTCAAATGTAGAAACAGTAACGTGGGAGTGGGACACAATTGAATTGTTTAAGTCTGGTAATACCTTTATTATGAATACTGTACGTCTTAAGGAGATTATATACATCCTTTTTTTTTCTTAGCATTAAACAACCACAATCGCCCACATATTTTCTTCTGCTTTTTTATCACCCTTCCTTTACATGCATCCAATTGCATAACTCACTTCACAGGGAATTGTATTATTTATATCAAAAACAAAAATGTTTAAACACGGTTGCCCCCTTGCCATGTCCATGCAAAGTCATCTTAAACTCCACCCTACAAGAAGAAAGCTGATAGACCAGCATTTCGCACAATCAATTCATGTAAGAAGAATTTGGCCTCGCCAGTCCCACCACACAAACATCCAAAAGAGCGCATATGATATTTAATGCTGCCGAAGAGATAATTTTGTATTTTTCTGAAAGAGGGTTGGTGTATTAACTGAAAGTGCATTGCAGATCAAAACAATTCACAAGTTCAAAAAGTACCCATTCAGAGTGTAAACATATTACTAACCAAATTACTAGAAACGAGAAGCACAAAGAAGAAAAACATTCCACAAGATATGATTGGAAGACAACGGTCTAATTAGAGACAAAGAAAGAAGAAACATGAAAAAAGCCTTTGAGTTTATTTTGTCCTATTTATTGATTTTATTCACAATACAAACTTCTAAATTTATCTTGATTGCTGATAACAATTTAAAAGTGGAGAGGAGAGTTACCTTCCGACATGTCGACATTGGATCATCAGAGTAAAAAGGTGGGTAGCCAACAAGCATTTCATACATAATAGCTCCAAGTGACCACCTAATATTTAGAAAAGAAATAATACATTGTAAAAGGCTACCTACAAAATTTGATCCCTAATGTTTTTGTTATGGTAGTAGAAAAAAGCATCGCGCAAATACAATGTTGCAAATCCAATTGCAAACAAATTGATGCCACTCAAAAGAACCTCATCCTTTTGCAGTAGAGAGATTAAAAGGTCTTTATCATCAAACTGTTATATTCACCCTAAATGGACATATAATAGTTTAGAATTACCAGTCACATTCCATTCCATAACCTTTCTTCAACAGAACTTCTGGAGCAATATAATCTGGTGTACCAACTGTGGAATAAGCCTGGAATTCCAATATACTGTAAGGTAAGAGAAGAAATCTTGTGGACCTAAACAACCAGCTAGATTTTTTTAAAAAAATGAATTTCTGTACCAAGAAATTTCCTAATGTCCCATTTTATACCAGCACTAGAATAACTGAATATTCAGTCAAGCCATTAACTAAATCCCTACGTAAGTTAATTTCAACTTATTCCATCTATAAAATAAATAAGAGAAAACAAACTTTGGTAGTAGAAAACCTACAAGCATTCTGCGATTCTTCTGCCAATGTTGTAGTTGCTCTTGTTGAGTGCGTGTAGGAGCTCCATTGCGCTCATCACTCTGCCCAGCACCATTACGGACGCTTGCTAAATCAAAATCTTGTTCCTGGAGTGTACTGCAATCTAATGGCTTGCAAAGTCCAAAGTCAGAAAGTCTCAAGTGGCCAAATTTATCAAGCAGCAAGTTGTCAGGCTTAATATCTCTGTAATACATAACAACAGAATGACATTATGAAAGGGGTAAATCATGATAAGTATCTAAGAGAGTTGGTACACTGAGCATAAAAATCCACAGACCTATGAATGTAATTGTGCTTATGAATAGATTCAATAGCCAAAACTATCTCTCCAACATAGAACCGTGCTTCATCTTCAGTCAAAGTATCCTTTCTCATCAATAAAGTCATCATATCTCCACCAGGTAGGTACTCCATAATAAGGTAAAGAAACTCGTCATCTTGAAAGGAACAATAAAGTTTCACAATGCAATTGCTGTCAACTTCAGCGAGCAGATTCCTTTCAGCTCTCACATGCTCCACCTGAAAGATCTCCAAATTGCCCATAAGCATGCAGAATTACAAGTTCTGGAACATGATATCAATAGGGCAGGTCACCACAAATTACCTGGCCCCTCCTAAGCATCTCTGATTTTTTAAGCTTTTTCATAGCATACACCTGACCTGTAGTCTTCTCTCTACAAACACGAACCTACAAGATCAGAAACAAAATATACTTAAAGAAGTTACCCCCAAAATTGTAACTACATGAACAAACTTGGTTTAGAAATGGTTTAGGTTCTAAACTTTAATTCATTTTTCATTTTGGTCCTGTATTTTTTAATTCGTATTCTTTTAGTTTATTGAAGATAAGATCTATCTGTGTATGGTTCTTTCTCATCTCATCTCTATTTTTGTGTTTTTTGAGCGTTCGCATCCACTCGAATTTGCTCTATTAAAAATTCTCCCCATACAAAAGGTTCACGATGATGGCTCTATACCCTTAATAGAGTATTTGAGCTTCAACTTTTATCCCCACAGAGTCTAAGGAAGAGCTCCCTCAAGAGGTTGGGGGGAAGTATTGGCTATGGAGTAGAATTCAGGAGTTATGCATATCGTCTAATCGAACAAGACAACTGACCTTACAATGTTTGGTTGTCAAGAAACTCATAGGAATCTATCATCCTGGTTAGGTGGCTACTATGATGGAAGGTAATAAAAAATGTGTTGAAGTAAAAGATACTATGTCACAACGAGAATCTATTTATGAGATTGAATACAAAAAATGAAAGCATAAATTCCATACGCTTCCTACCTCCTAGAATCTTATTTCATCCTCATTTCCTAAAGATAATTTAAAGAATAAAAAAAATAAAGGAAAAAACATGAGAAATAAAATTTTCAAGACCTAGAAAAATTCTAGTCCATTCCAAGTGAGCATGAAAAGTTAAAGTCATTCGTTAAAATTTGACCTTTATGACACATTTGTTTTCCTAGTTATGCAAACATTAAATCTTGTTTCATCTGAAATCAAAGACCTATTTTTGAATTTAGTTTAATCCAACTCATTTAAAAACAAGCTTGAACTCAATGATTGAGTAAATGTTCCCAAAAGTGTAGTCATGGATGGTGGACAATTTCAACCAGAAAGTATCCTAAAATCATATTCAAAAGAAATGTGATTTTAATTTAATGGGAGAAGGGGGGTTGAGAGGGGTACAAAAGGAAATTTATATGCAACAAAAATAAAACATACCTCCCCAAAAGCACCTTTGCCAATAATTGTCAGTAAATCAAAATCATCGACACCCATTTTGTGCCTTTGGAGGCGCATGTATTCAGTTTCCTTCTTCTCTAAAAACTTAAGTAAATTGCTTTGATCTTCTTCAGAAACATCAGCATCAGCCAACTTCTTTTCCAATATATTTCGTCTGCATCCGTAAGATTTATTAACAAAATCTTACAGTAGAGACTTACTCAAATAAGAACCTATAACTTGGTTGCTTCACATGTTTGTTAAACAATGGGTAGAAAGTAATAACAACTCTTCTTATGAATTATACACAAATTATATTCTTTATATTAATATAAATAATGACAAAGAACAGTGGATGATTGATAATTTGAGAAAGTTCCTGGAGAACTCAAGAGTAGGCAAGCTTTTAGGTTAGCAAAAGAATTTCTCTATTAAAGTCCAAAGGGATACAGTACGCATATCTGAATGACTCAATGCTATACAGACGTTAACCACACTCCCAAAAGTCATAAACATTGATATGTTTTAATAATCTCAATAAGAAAATATAAAACTTAGCAATGTAAATAAATTAAATAACTCAACAATTGGTTCCTATCGTTTCAAGAGGAGGAATGAGCGCCAAATGAAGGAATGAGCTGAAAACGCATCTTCAAAGGAGAATAAAAAGGCCTGGAACAGAGCATGCTGTTGATGTGTTTTATGTAAAAATGGGAAGAAATGCAGGAGAAGCATTTGTTTTTCTCCTGCAAATATATTTAATGTGTTGGTACAATCTTCTTAAGACATTCAACCGACACCGAAATTTCAACTTCAGAGTAGCTAATAATACCCATCAGAAGCTGGTTGAGGATAAGTTTAAAGGGAAGGCCAAGATACTGCAGTCCAATGCAATTAAAGCTACTTTTTGGCATGTATGGCATGAAAAAGCCCAGAATTTTAAGGAAAGAAACTCGAAAGTGACTGATTCTATCTAGCTAATTACAATGTCTTTTCTAGTTTAGTCTCTCATACATGTTTCCTAGTTACACTCCCACTATAATGAACTAGGACCAGGGTGTTTTTCTTTTTTTTTTTTTGGCAAACTCTAACGCTGGGGGGCACACCTGTAACTAATTTGGTTTACTTCTCACTATCCAATGAAAAGTTTCTACTCCCAAAATGAAAAATACCGAACAATCGATTTGAGAAAGTAGCTATGAAATCTAGGGGCGGTTTATGCATGTTCCCGAGAAACTGTTTTTTAAACTAATAATTTTAGCATAATATATTGGTGTGACAACAATTTGAGTAATGTTCTTCTATATTTCTAACAAAAATTAAAATTAAAAATCGTACTTCAAGATCTAGTCTTCACTCGCTATTAAAAAATTAGACATTCCCATAATCATTGGGATGCATTAGTTAAACAATGTGATACAAACAAACACTTTGGTTAAACATTACTACTTCACAGTTATTTTAATTTCCAAAAGACAAAAAGAGTAACGACCATACCGTTCTTTTCTCTCCTGCAGATTCTTCATTTGCTCCTTGTAATGGTTCTCAATATACTGCTTCGCCGCAGCAACCTTCTGCTTTGTGATGTTAGAGAGCGCCTCTTCATCTGTTTGATCAATAAAAGAAGAATCCTCATTTCCTCCCATACTATTATCCTTCTTCTTTGTAGAACCTCTCAGCCTATCTCTTGGCTGAAGCTTATTAAACCAACTCCTCGCCGAATCCATTTCTTACTCGGACCAAACAGGAATCTCAAGAACCATAGAACATCTCTTATACCAAAAAACTTCTCAAACTACCAAAAAAAAAACGAAAAGAAAAAACCAATTGAATTACTCTACATCCAAAATATCACCACCGCTTCCTGCCAATTTGAAACAATCACAAAATGTCGAAAATCAACAAACAATCACATCAGAATCGAATCAACATCGAAAAGGGGTTGTTAAGAAAATTCTGGAATCTTATCAAAAGGGAGAATTATTAGAAGAAATGTCGAACAACAATTGTTAGATATTTGAAGGAAGAGGCAAAGAAAGCTGAGAATCCGGATGACCGTGGAACTAAAATGGTGAGGAATTGGAGACGTGAAGGGAAAATATGATCCAGAAATGGGAATGAGAGAGAGCCATTCCAGCATTTTCGTTGTACCCTTCAATTACAGCTGATTACGAAGAAGCTCCAATGACTGTCCGAAATGGTCTCTCTTTCGTGATTCAAATTACGAAAAATATTAATTTATATCCTGAATTTTCTGAATATATCAATTTTTACCCAAAAACTTTTAATTTCATAAACTTGATCAATTTTGTAAGTGTTGCAAGTGGAGATTTTTAAGGTAACCACACAACTTTCAAAAAGGTCAAGAATACAAAATAATTCCTAAAATGTCCCCTGCATAGGTGGAGGCTCAAGCCCCTAGCTTTGTTACTTAACTACCCTTATTTAATGAATACAATTAATAAAATTAAAACAAATAAAATATATATATATATATAATCAAATCCCTCTTTTCCATAATCACATCTTTTTTATGCAAAATCTTTGGGACTCTTCCTTTAAAAAAACACAAATTTCGTTCTATTATAAAATGAGCACAAAAGTAGAGTAAAACAACAAAAATTAAAGAAGAACACTAAGAGAAAAGATGAAGAGAAGAGAGTAGTGAGGAAGAGAAAATTCTCTATTGAGTTGTGTTTTACAAATGCCTTATACAACCACTATTTATAGGATTTACAATGTTATATGTTACAAGATTTACATAATTCAAATTGTGTAACCATCATGGGTATAATGGGTGATAAAAGAGGAGAGTGAATGTAGAATTGTGTAACTCATAGAAGTTATGGATATTTATTTAATATATTCATAATACTCCTCCTTAGATATCCATTGTATATAGAATATATGCCTCGTTAAAACCTTACTAGGAAAACCCCAATAGGAAAAAATCTTAGTGAAGAAAAAATAGTACATTATTCTACATACTTAATAACTGTCTTATTAAAAACCTTGTTAGAAAAAACCTAGTGGGATAAAAACTTATCAAGGGAAAAAGAGTGCAGTATATTTACTTCCTCTCATGGAAACATCATTTGAGATCTTTGAATCACCACATTTCAATGTTGTGTACCAACTTTTCAAATGTTGTGGTAGGTAATGTCTTTGTAAGAAGATTAGTTGGGTTGTCTTTCGAACAAATTTGTTGAACACTAATGTCGTCATTTTCTTCGAGATCATGGGTGTAGAAGAGCTTTGGG
>JAOANK020000006.1:1468212-1479553 GCA_026257165.2 Telfairia occidentalis
GAAACGGTCGCCACGTCATCCGACTCGGGTATTTTTCGTCCAACTTGTTTTGACCATAACTTCTTCGTTTGAGCTCCAATTTAGTTGATTCAAAAGGCATTGGAATTGTTGTTTCGAGCTCTACGTAATGGACTATTAAAAACATCAAAATTTTCAATAAATAAAATCAGGTTTGTTATTATCAAAATATTAATTAATTAATTAATTAAAATTAATAAATTTGAGATTAAGGGCTAAAAAGCCAAGGAGTTTTTGGTAGACACTATTTTTCAAGAAGATATTGCCGAAGAAGGAAAAGGAGAGAAGAAGAAAGAAGAAGAATCACTTGGGGAAGACACTATTGGAAAGAAGGTCCTTCTCATTCTCTCCCTCCACATCTTTTGTTTCATTCTCTTCCTTTTATTTTTAATTAAAGTTGAACTTCATTCATTTTTGTAATCCTTTAAGTATTCGGACGTAATAATTTCTCTAAGCATATTTATGCTAATTTTTGTTAGTTGTTTTTCCTCACTTTCAAGTACGAACTAAATCACCCAAGGCAAGGGTTAGAGAATTGACTTTGCTGATTTGATTTGAGGTTGTACAACAACTTTGAGCTGATCTCTTTAAGGAGCATTATTGACTTTATTTTGATGATCAAGTTGTATGGATTGGCCACCTTTACAATTTGCTTTTTAATATGAACTTGGAAAAGAGAGTATTAATAAAACCCCTTAACAATCCCATTAGTTGAATTTGTTTTATGGATTTGTGAGTGAGTTAGGAATAACCTCTCCCTAATGCACAAAAAAAAAAAAAAAAAAGAACATGAGAGCTTGAAAGGAACTAAAGACTTGGAAATGGAATTAGGAGTATAGCTTCGGAAGAGGCATAAGAAGTGTTATGTGGAATTGAGATAGTGATAGAATTGCTACAACATCCCTTAGTAGATAGCAAATGAATTCCCTAACTTGTGCATGTTTTAGTAAATTTGCATAAAAATTACCACTGAATTTCATTTAGGATTTGTTTGTTAGTTTACTTTAGCTTATTTTTGGTCTTTGAACAATTTAAAATTTGGTTACCATTATTCTCTTAAATAGTAGCTTTTGAGGATTAATTTTGTTACTTTATCCCTGTGGATCGATCTTGTTTACTACAACTTCAGAGTGTACACTTGCACTTTTTGAGTGCCAATAGTAACAACAATAATTTTCGTGGTGGATGATGAGGAAGGGTTCTTATGTGCCATGGTCATGAGTTGTTTTATTTATGCATTAGGTCTAGGTTCCATGTATTTGAAATTCAAATTGTATTAAAAGTTTACTTGCTAGTTACTTCTTGTTTTACTTTGTTTTTCTTAGGATCCCAATTCAAGATTTGAACTTTTAATTTACCCTTTGAGTTTTAAATATAAGTTTTGTACTATGTAAACTTTTAAGTTTTTAAAAGTATGCATGTAGAAATGATCCTAAGGTTATTTTAAGCCAGGCCATTACACGGTGCGCTTTGAAGAAAGGAGTTGACCTAGATAGGATTGGATAGATGGATAACTATTTAAAGGAAGGCTCGGTGGTCCTTTGTTTGAGGGGAGGATTGTTGGGAGTGCGACCAAAGTCTCACATTAACTAGACAAAGGGAGAGTCATAGGTATATAAGTGAGGGACAAAGTTCCACACTTATATACGATCACATTGGTACGAGTGCTTTTGGAGTGAAATCAAAAGTTGGGAATACGATCAAAGTTTCACATTGGTTAGACAAGGGGAGGATCATGAGTATGCACGTGAGGGACAATATCTTCATTAGTATGATGCCTTTGGGATGAAACCAAAAGCAAAGTCATGCGAACTTATGCCCAAAGTAGACAATATCATACTATTGTGGAGATGTGGAGGGCTCATTCGTCCCCAATAGGGTGAAAGTTGATTTTTTTTTTTTTAATTGGATGTGTTGATGTGTGAAATCAATTCTCATTCCGAGATATCTTGTTGTGTGTGAAACATCGAATCATTCAATGGGATCCTAAATTAGCTGTGGAGTGGGGGCAACCACACTCTAACGCTCAAGCTTAGTGAATTTCGAGATTCTCTCAAAACGAGCTAAGAAATATCATGTCTTGTGCATGAGGTTGGTCCTCTTATTTATAGGAGTGGTGATTCAACTAGGTCAAGCTCATTTGAGCACAAAATCCTTCAAGTTGTGATTCTCAATGTGTGTTACACCTTGTATCTTGATCTAGAGATATTTGCAACATTTGGATGACCTCCTCGACCTTGGTTGAAATAGCGCACCAAAGTGAATGGAGGTTCGAGGTCTAACTCCTCGGCTTCTCTTTCCTACCGATCTCTCACATGACTCCTCTAACCAAGTGGGATACATTTCTTCCCCCCAAAAGGATGCATCCAATTTGACTCAAAACACAAGGTTTCTACGTATGTATATTCGTTAGAAAATAACTCTTTGATACTTAGGCAAAAAAAATGGTAATTTCATAACCATATGTGTTGGAAATAGGGTGGTACACGGGTTGGGTTGGGTTGGGTTAGGAGAGTTTAGGGAGATATCTTTAGACCAACCAAAAAATTTAGGTCGGTGACCCGAAAGACCCGATCTAAGGTTGTAACCCAATTCAACCCAATTCTCCTAATTTCGGGTTGGGTTATTAGATTTTTTTACCTCTATTTTTAGTTTTATGAAATTATACCAATTTTCTGTTGTTAAAGATAACAATTTCAAGTGGGAGTGAAGAAATTTTAAGAACATGTTAATCACATACCCAACTCTTCTAACTTAAGAGGCATAGTGGCAATAGATACTACTTCCCCAAAACAAAATGATATATGTATAAATATATATTACATTATCACACAATTTCTAAGCTTAGGTGTCGTCATTTCATTCAAAGAAAAAAACTGAATAAAAAACAAAAACACACACACCACTAGTAGTATAGTAGCTTTAAACAACATTAAACTCGTAAATTAGAAAATTGATGAAATGGAAAACTCTGCGTTGTCATGCTGCTGAATGCCAGTATCCATGAAGGTTTTGACGGGCAGATAAGAATCGGCATCGAGCAGCCAATCGTTGTTGCCTAGGAATAGGCTAGTGGTGAAGGGGTCCTAAAGTGTGAAATGGTTTTGGAGAAGGGAAGTTGGAGTTGGAGGGGATAAAAGAGAAGGGAATTGTAGCTGTGAAGGGCTGGTAAGAATCGCCCAGTTGAATCGAATTTCAAAAAGCTGAACCTGCGAACTGAGCTGATTGGTTCTTAAAATTCCTAACCCAAACGCAACTCAAAAATTAACTAATTCAACCCTTACCGTTTGAGTTGGGTTGTTCAAATTTTTCGGGTTGCTAGGTTAATTTGTACAGCCTTAATTGGAAATGCAACCAAAGTTACACGTTAGCTAGACAAGGGGAGAATCATAGTATATAGGTGAGAGACAACCTCTTTATTGAAATGAGACTTTTTGGGTGAAATAAAAAACAAAGTCACGAGGACTTATGCCCCAAGTGAACAAATATCATACTATTGTGCAAATATGGAGGGTCATTTTATTACCAATAAACTCATTTTTTTCTTCTAAAGCTTTTATTTAAAATCTCTCTCTAAAAAAAAAATTCTAAATTTTTTCCTCCCTACAAAATTTCTCTCTCTAAAATTTTTTATAACTTTTATTTATCTCTCTATAAAACTTTCATCTCCCTATAAATTTCATTTCTCTTTTTCTCTAGTAAAGTACCTTTAGCTCTTTTCTCTCTATAAATTTAATAGTTTTTCTAAAATTTTATCTCTAAACTAATCATCTCTAATATATTTATCTTTAAAATTACTCTGTCACTTATTTTATTGCTCTCACATCCATTTTCTATGGAACAAATATTTCTCTAACTTTTTTTTCTATTTATAATTATTCTCTTTCAATTTTCTCTAACTACTAAATTTCTATATCTTTATTATTTTTCTATCATATTTTTTGCTTTCAACTTTATTGTCTCTCTAAAATTTCTTTCTTTCTCTTCGACTTTCTCATCTAAAAATTTTCGTTCTTTAAGTTTTCTTTTTCTTTTTCTAGCTAGGTTTTAATAGAACTCAAACTAAAATTCTCTCTCTAACTTTTTTCTCTCTAAATATTTTTCTTTTTATCTCTCTAAATTTACTATTTCTAAAGTTTTTCTCTCTAACTTTTCTCTCTAAAAATGTTATCTTTATTTTTCTATAGAGTTTTATTTTTAATGTCTCCACATATTTTTTTTTTCTCTCTATCATATCTCAATATCTCAAACTTTCTAAAGGACAAAAAATACCAAAAATAGAAAATAGAGGAACCAAAAACATAAATAATTATCAAGCACGACTTTAACTATTATTCTGCAACATATTCAACTATAATATTGCATATTCCATTCCTTTTCATTTTTGTAAATGCTCTCACTCAACCATTCTTCTAAATCTTGAATGTTTAAATGACTAATAGTATGTTTGTGTTGGCTTTTGATAGAAATGCGTTTAAATAAAGTACTTCTTCTTTAAGCATCAATTAAGTGCTCCCTTTAAAAACAATTTAAATTGTATTTAAGTACCTTTAGAATTTTTTAAATTATTTTTTGATTTCAAACCAAACACTATAACAATATTGAAAATTGCTTTCTAACCCATAAAAAAATTCCTACCTTTATCTTAAAAAATTTTAAAAGTATTTTTTGACTATGTAACCAAAAACTAAAAAAGAAAAATGGAAAGTATTTGTAATTAGTTAAAGAAACAGATTAGGGTTATATATATATATTTAAAAAAGCAAAACAAGCTCGTTTTGATTAGTAACCTTTAAAACAAATCTCATAACTTATCTTAATTTCATCTAATTTCCAAGCACGTGGTCAACCCCAATACCAACATAGTTCTCTTATGATCACCCTTCATGGCTCAATGGCAAACAAAATCAACAACACACAACGCCCCTCTCCTCTCCTCTCCTAACTTCGAACCATCAACCACGCCATAAACCCACCCTAACCAACTTTCATATACAAACAAAACAAGAAAAAAAAAATTTCTTCTCTAGTCTCCAACCGAAGGTCCATATCATGAGTGTCAATGACACGTCTATCCTAATTTAACAAATGTTCATTTTTACAAATATGTTTATAAATGTCTATAGGCTCAAATTTAGAATCCAAAATATTGTAATTTTACCTTTTTACCCATCAAATATATGTTATATTTCAAATTATAAAAAAGAAGTCATACAAAGAAGGCGCACATCTTCTTCCCTATTGATTACAAAAAAATGCACGGTTTAGTTTCAAAGTATTCACCTCAACTATAGAGAAGATCTTCTTTGGTCTTCAAAATTTCTCTCTCAAAAAGATTCTCCACCCCTTCATTTGTTCCTCGACCGTTTGAAAATTTCATCCGCGGTTCTTTCTTCGTTCCTCATTCAAAAAGTTTTGTTCATTTTCTTTACTCATAAATGAATGAAAAAATTGCCATAATGTAATGCTATATGATAAAAAACTTTAAATTAAATATAAAATAATATATTTAGATAGATAGGATTTTTTGGTAACAAAAAATATTGTTAAAAACATAGAATGACAAATGTGAAATTATTCTTAGTAATAGACATTTGTAAAAATATGTTTAAGAAACAATCCATATGACCGTTTCTGTTTTCAAAAGATATATGACATTAGGGTAAGAAGACTTGTGTTTGAACTCTTGTAAGATTATTTTCTTCCCAATAAATATTGATTACTATTTATTGGGCCTTGTGAAAAGTTTCAAGTCCATAAGTGAATGAAAGTGTTAAAGTATCAATAAAATATTAATTTTAGGGATTTATTTCGAAGTAGCTTACCATAGATAAATAGTTACAAAATTATTTTTAGAAGTAAAAATATTTCGAAACTCATCTAAAACAAAATGGCTATTGGGTTGATCGGTAATTTGGTATAGTATAACGTAGAAGGGTCTATATTTTCATTTTTAATCTTTTTAAGGGCAATATTATAAAATTTCAAAACTTTAAAGGACCAAAAAAAAACCATTCCTAAAACCTCCATGATTAAAGAAAAAAAAAACCATCTGGCCAAATAACAAAAAAATAGTAAAAATAGCCATAAAAAAACCAATTGATAGTTGTAGTTTTGAAAATTACAACTAGATTTGTGCAAACTATTGGAAAAAGAAAATAAAATTACAACGAATCTGTAAAGATACAAATTAAAAGAAAAAAACAGTTTTTTTAGTGATGGAGCTAGTCGAGTCAAGTCAACACAAAGAACGCGTGGGCCCCTTCACCATTAATCTCACACACTCTCTTTCTCTCTCCTCCGACGGCTTTTTTCTCTCTCTTCTTTTTTTCTGTTTATTTAAATTTTATTGACCGATTAGAAAGTCGAATTCTTGTTTTCTTTCATGAAATTTCTTCCATTTCCAACTTTTTCTGTTGTTCACATTGATACCATCCATTTCTTTCGACCGTATAAGCTCCCCAAGTCCGCCATTGAAAGAAATTCCAACTCCCTGGAGCTTCTGGTTCGTTCTTTCTTCTTGAATTCAAGAACACCTTGTGGAGGTTTCTGCAATTCCACCTACAGTTTTCGACGATATCTGGTTGATTTCGTTGCTCTTTCTGTTTTTAATCAGCCGATATTGCGAGCGAGTGTGGGGTTTGGATTTAATTTCCGTCGAATTTCGGGGGTTCTTTTTTGAAGGTTTATACTCGGAATTGATTGCTAGGTTTTTTTTTTGTGTGTTTGTTTGACCTTGAATTGTAATGGCTGTTCGTTGAAGAACTCGGGTTATGTGTTTGTGAGATGCAATAGGAATTGGAAACCATTAAAACTATCAAACTATCTCCCGTTTTGCTGGAATTTGATTGATTGATTGTTTTGTTTGTGAACAATGCTTTGTAATCGAGTTATCGATTGTTTGGTTACTGGTTTTGTTGTGGTATTGTTGAGTAGTAATGGTTTCAGCTCTGGTACTGAGACCGATTTGTCTTGCTTGAGAAGTATAAAGAATTCGCTTCAGGATCCCAATAATTACTTGGTAACATGGGATCTTAGCAACAGTTCTGAGGGTGTTATCTGCAAATTTGATGGGATTATGTGTTGGCATCCTGATGAGAATAGGGTTTTCAGTATCACACTGTCTGATATGGGGCTTAAGGGCGAATTCCCTCATGGGATTCAGAATTGCACCAGCTTAACTGGCTTAGACCTTTCCAACAACCAGCTTTCGGGTCACATTCCTTCCGATATTGGAAGCATTGTTGGGTTTGCTACAACTCTGGATCTGTCATCGAACGATTTCACAGGTCCTATACCCAAGAGCCTTGCCAATTGTAGTTATCTGAATGTTCTCAACCTGGATCACAACCAGCTGTCCGGTGAGATTCCTCCGGAACTTGGCTTGCTCGGTCGGTTGACGAAATTTAATGTAGCCAATAATCTTTTGACTGGACCAGTACCTAAATTTGTTAATTTGACTAATAGAGCTGGTATGTATGCAAATAATCCTGGATTGTGTGGGGGTCCTTCGATGGATCCTTGCTCATCACCTTCGGATAGCCCTCATACTGGAGTAATTGCGGGAGCAGCTGTAGGCGGTATTACGGTTGCTGCGGTTGGTGTAGGTATCGGTTTGTTTTTCTATTTCCGTAGTGCCTCGATGAAGAAGAGGAAGAGGGAAGATGACCCTGAAGGAAATAAGTGGGCAAGAAACATAAAGGGAACAAAAGCAATCAAGGCAAGCTTTGATTCCTTCTATCTTTGTTAAATTCCTGGATTGTGTTTGATTTTCTCTTTTCATTTGTCTTGATTTTTATTCTGTTTCTCTAAGGTTTTAACTATATCTATGCAGATCTCCGTTATTGAGAAATCGGTACCCAAAATGAATTTAAGTGACCTCATGAAAGCTACAAACAACTTCAGCAAAAACAACATAATTGGGTCAGGAAGAACTGGATGTATATACAGAGCAGTTTTTGAGAATGGAACTTCATTGATGGTTAAGAGGTTGCAAGAATCTCAGCACACCGAGAAGGAGTTTTTAGCTGAGATGGCTACCTTAGGCAGCGTGAAGCACGCAAACTTGGTACCGCTTTTAGGCTTCTGTATTGCTAAACAAGAGAGACTTTTGGTCTATAAGGATATGCCGAATGGAACACTCCATGATCAGTTACATCCCGCTGATGGTGGTGAAAAAGTGATGGAATGGTCTTTGAGGCTTAAAATTGGGATAAGGGCAGCCAAAGGATTAGCTTGGCTTCATCATAACTGCAATCCGCGGATCATCCACCGTAATATAAGTTCGAATTGTATCTTGTTGGATGAAAATTTCGAACCAAAAATATCTGATTTTGGTCTTGCAAGGCTCATGAATCCAATTGATACCCATTTAAGTACTTTTGTCAATGGGGAGTTTGGAGATATAGGTTATGTCGCTCCTGAGTACACCCGAACTCTGGTTGCAACTCCAAAAGGCGATGTTTATAGTTTTGGAGTCGTTCTTCTCGAGCTGGTGACAGGGGAGAGACCAACACATGTCTCAAGAGCTCCCGAAGATTTCAAAGGGAATTTGGTTGAATGGGTTAAAAAATTGTCTGACAACTCCAAAGTGCGGGAGGCCCTCGACGTTTCCTTGGTTGACAAGAAAATCGATGGGGAGCTTTTACAGTTTCTCAAAGTTGCACAGAGCTGCATTGTGCCAACTGCAAAGGAAAGGCCTACCATGTTTGAAGTATATCAGCTTCTAAGAGCCATTGGAGAAGGGTACAACTTCACTACTGAAGACGAGATAATGATGCCTACAGACACCGAACAGGACGGTGGCCTCGAGGAACTAATAGTTGCTCGTTGAGTATAGGAAATTCGACACAGAAAGGTATAATAGTAAGGAAGAGATGATAATGATGCAACCAAAAGTCATATGTTACTGTTTCCTTCATAGTATTATTTATAGTGCATAAACAAATACGAACTTCGCGAAGTTTATGTTATTAATCTCAATTTAATCCGGGCCGTTTATATTTGTATAATATTCATCTCTTTCTGTTTCTCTTACTTTTGATATCACAGAACATGTCATGGCAAACAAATGCGTAGAGGAGGTGCATAAACTGTGCTGCCAAAGGAGCTTTGTATAGCTGTTCACGCCATCTAATCCATGAGAGGCTTGATAAGTTTGTGCTTTATTGGTAAAAGTAGTAAATTTTAGTTGGAAAAAATTGCCCTTTTTATTTATTTTCTTTACAATTATAAATGATTTTTACTTTTTTTTTTTGATAGACTTTGTTGTATGATATGAATAAAGTTCCAATGTTAATCTTATACATAATTGAAAATCACTTTCGCAATCTTATGTGTAATCGACACTAGTCAAGATGAATTATCGGACCAATTTGAGCCTCTCAATTAAGACATAAATCCTCGATCTAAAGGTTGAAAATTGAAATCTACACCCAAATTTTTTGTAGAACTATATATAAATTAAAAAGAAAATGAATTGTCGAGTCTTAACGGAAGTCATTTACGAAAAAAGAATCTTTTACTTTTTGAAATAAAAACATTTTGTTTTTGCTGCAGATAACTTGTTTGGTAGGAAAACTTTATAAAATAATTTTCATTTAAAAAAAAAACTGCAATAAAACAGAAAAATAATAATAAATAAATAAATAAAACAAAAACATCAACCAAAACGATATTATGCTGTTTTTCTATTGTTTTCTTTAGGGACGTTTGTTTTTAGAAAATTTGGATACTTGGGATCTCTAGATAACTGACGTCTAGAAATTTGGATGACAAGTGATTGTTTTGTATAAAAATTTTAGGAAAAATAAAATCAATTTTACTTCCAAACCTGTAAAAGTTGTATCAATTTTCAAAATAAAATTTAAATTTCATCAAATTGAGCTTTAAACTCAAATTGGTATTCAATTTTTTACCCTCCATTTAATTTTGCATTAATTCACTCACTAATTTTCTCAAAAAAAAAAAAAATATGTAAAGAACTCCAACCACATATTAATTTAATAAAAATTAATTTTTACATAAAATTAAGTTTGATTAATGTACAAAATCGACTCTTAAATAACTCTTTCGAAAATTTCAAGATCAAACAAAATAATTCATTTGACGCACGTGAGAGTATTTTTTCAACGACTTTTCGAACCAAAATCTATCATAAAGGAAAAAAGATTGAAACACTTATCAATGCAATTTGATGAAATTAAAAGTTTAAGGTAAAAATTGATATATATTACCACTTTTAAGGTTAAAATTGATATTTTCCCAAAATTTTAAGAGGATATCTAAGGGTGGGATTGGAAAGTCCTTTAAAAAATTGTTTTTAAGTGAAATATCTATTTCTAAATATTTTTAAAAAGAAGACTATTAAAATGTTGATCTAAAAGGTGTAATTTTATCCAAATTTTTAAAAGGGGATTTATAGTGGGTAGCAAATCTTTTTGATATATTTGCAAATATATCAGTTTATTTATTCATTTTGCAAATATGGCAAAAAATTGAAATTAATTTTTTTTTATTTCCAAGTTTACCCTTCCCAGAAAAGATAATCTTTCTTCCCACAATTTTCTCCTTTCTTTTTGGGTGATTTTTCCTTTTACGATTGGAGATCGATTTCTTTGGGTGAATAAATCAATCTTGATTCCAATCAATCGCTTTATTCTAATTTGTTCGTGTGATTTTTCTCTTCCATTTATTCCAATCGATCACTTTAATCAACCGGGTTAGTTCGTTGTTCTCACCTATTTTTTCTAATCGCAAATAGTTTGTTTGTTCGATTTTTCTATTCTGTTGATTCACTTCGATTTGTTTAATCGCTCAGGTTAGTTTGTTAATCTCATACTATTTCCTCTTATTGCAAATAGATTCGTTCTTTGTGTTCGGTTTCTTTTTTGTTCTTCTCGATGTTGTTCCTTTTTTCTGTTCTTTATTTCTTTAGTTTTTGTTGGTCAATTTTCTCTTATTCACGACATCCTTTGTTCTCTTGTGTGGCAATATTCTTGTTCTATTCTTTGTTTTTTTTTGGTAGTAATTTTCTTGTTTCTTTTCTTATTTGTTTGTTTCTGTAGTTGTTTAGAATATATACCACTGATGTTTTTACTTATATGTTGTCACGACCCGCCCCAGATCACCCTTTTGGACCTATGACGTGTCGTGCCGACAATAGATCCTAAGTAAACCTTAGAATCTATTGTCAATCTGTAATAATCTGATCTAAAATTCTAAATATCATAAATATTTTTCCTGGCTATATAAGCATGAACAAACATATATTTACACACTTATCTTGATAAAAGTGCAACATAATACAAGCAATGCTGGTCAT
>JAOANK020000006.1:1500489-1510693 GCA_026257165.2 Telfairia occidentalis
GTATCTATTGAATCTGTACTTCAAAAAAAAATTGTACCATAATTCTCAACTTTCAAATTTCAAATCTGTATTTAATACGTCTATATTGTTTACACCATTAGTTTAAAATTTATGTGGCACATTAATTACATTATTTAAAGTTTACATGATAGACTTATTTCACATAGGTTCGGGCATTTGCAGACAATTCAAAATTTAGAGGGTTAAGAATCTTTTAGAAGTATATAACACAACCCTATGACTTTGGAAACCTATTAAAAACTTATCAGAGAGAAAAGTGATGGTCCACCTTGCATTGGGATGCATGAAAATTAGAAAATCAAATGGATTAGATTGAAATAACGTACCATCCCCTTAAAGCTCTCAACTCCTTGGTCCGCTTTACAGGCATGGAGAAGGAGCTTATCACGACATAATGTAAATAAGATGACGAAGTTTCTGTTCTTCTAAGTATTTGTCTCATCCACCAATTATCAATCTTGGCCCGTCTATTGCCTGGTAGCTCAATCAATTGACTCCCAAGCGTACATAGATCAAATCGATCTTCATACATCGATACAATTGCCTCAACATTTTGATACAACCATTGGTTCATAGCCACCTATCAACAATATCCACCCGTAAATTTTTCTTCAATATATTGAAATCAATTTGCAAATAAAGAAGAAAAAAATGCAATCAATTTCTGCTTCAAAACTATACTATGCAATCTTGACTAATTGACAAGTTGGCAATGGAAGACATCTTCAAACCAACATTGTATTTTAGAAAATAGTATTTGTTGATATTTATAACATGTCTTCTTATATATTAGCAATGTAATTATGAGTTTTGTGAAATAGTCATTTACTTTTTTTTCTTTTTGAGACATAAGACAAGAAAATTTTCTCCTATCAAAATTACAATCTTCATAGCAGAAAAACAATACAAAGGATAAGCGCAGTCAAATTAATAAAGCTAGCGTAAAATTTTGTGAAAGGAACAAAATATCAAACATAAGGCCAAGTATCATATTTTTTTCAAAAAGGACAACAGACAAGAAAACAATTTTTTTCCTATTTGGCTCCGAAACGTTAAAAAAAAATACTTGGGAGTCCCAACTTTGAAATGAAAAAATAAATTAAAGAAAAAGTACCTCATTACGCAATCTTTGGAGTGCTCGTGTTGACAGGGTACACAATGCCAAGCCCACGTTATCCACTCCATCAAAGAAGCTACTATCAACGGAAATAAATTCCAAATACATACTTGCAATCCCGTCAGCAAAGGTTATAAGCAAATCTTCCAATATTGAACTCCCATGCTTTACATACAGGTTATAGTCATAGTAGCAATAATCCCTGGAAAGAAAACATTCAGAAAAAAGAAAAAGAAACAAAAACCAAAAAAACAAACAAACCCACCTTATAAGACAAATCATGGAAGAACTATGTGAATCTAATCTGAGCTCTCATTATATATCTGAAAAAAAATAAGAAGCCATTCCCTTAAAGTACTGTGTAAAAATCACGGCAACTGAAAAGTTCAAGCTACAAGCATGCAGCTAATAGGCCTTATAGATGGCACGTAATGCAAGTAATAAAAATTTACGAGAACTAGTACCAACACATGTGACATAACAACCAACATATACTAAGCTGAGAATAATTTCCAAAAGATTTTTTTTTATACGAAGCCACATTTTCATTGAAAAAATGAACGAATACAAGGGCAATCACAAAAAATCAGCCCCACAAAAGGAATCCCTCTCCCTATCTCTACCCCTTCTATTTCTCTAAGTCTTTGTCGGTTTTTGTCCGATAGAGAAGCTGTTGACGGGTGGGAGGAATGATATTGAAGGTTGGATCCCAAATTCATCAGGAGGTTTCTCTGTCTCGTCTTTCTTTATCTTTTTTTGTTATCCCTATCTTACCCAGAGTACCTCGATCTTTACCTCTCTTAGGAAGCTTAAGATTCCCAAAAAGGTTAAATTTTTTGTGTGGCAGGTTCTCCATGGAAAGGTTAATACCTTGGACCACATTCAAAGGCATTCGTCTGTGGTATTGATGCCGCAATGGTGCTCTCTTAGCAAGGCCTCCAAGAATCTCGACCATATGCTTTGGTCTTGCCATTAGGCTCGATCTATTTGGGATGCATTTGGGATTCAGCTGAATAGCTCTTATGGGCCCGTTTCTTTGATTACCAAGTCTCTCTCAAATCCCCCCCTTTTGGAACAAGGGTAATTTCTCTGGCAGGCAAGTTTGTGTGCATTTTGTGGGCTATTTGGCTTGAGAGAAATTGCAAAGTTTTTAAAGATTACGAGAAGTATGTGTGTGAGGTTTAACACCTCGTTGTGGACATCCGCGATGCCTCTCTTTTATAATTATCCGTTAGACCTAATTATTTTACTTTTAGATTGGAATCCTTAGCTTAGATAACAATTTCCAAAAGATAGAGGAGACTGAAATTTTGAAGAAAAATTCAGGGAAAATTTTCGCACAGCATTAGTTTCTAATTAAGTCTATTAACAAAAATACAAGTTAAATGCAAGTACAAATTTTTTTCCCTTTTGTGTGTCACGCAAGAGATTATGTAAACATTTGTTTTTTTTTTTTACATCTTATTTTGATACATGAACTTTTGCTACTCCATATTGATCTTTATACTAGAAAATATTCTATTTTCATCCTTAAACATTACATACAGAACCATTTTGATACAAGGTATTAGACTCTTATAACAAGAAACAAGAGGAGTGATACAAGGTATTCAACTTATGCAGTGCATTTAGTACAAATCGTACATGGTGCCATATAGACTCAATTTTTAGGCCTCATTTATTGGGTGTCATTTAGTTTGCAAATGGCTGGCTTATGATATTATACAAAATGAAATATGAAGGTTAATATTTATGACCAAAACGAATGTTTATGAAAGTTCAAAAACTAAAATAGATATTTTAGGGTATAAGGACCAAATTAAAATAATGACCAAAGTTGATTGATTAAAATAAGATTTAAACTTTAGTCTTTTCTACATAAATAAGTCACAAGATACTGATTTTTTTCTGTAAAATATTTTAGATTACACATATTATTGTATTTTATACTAAATCGGTAGTGAAAATTATTTTTTTATTTCATATAAATTATTTTCATGAGATCCCACATTTTCTTTTTCTTTCAACGTAAAAGTTTTTATATGTATGACATAAATATTCTGGCCATGAAATAAACACGCATACAATCTTGATGGTCTACCAAACAACCAAGAATTAGAATACTGAAGTTAAAATTTTGATTTCTCTTTGACTAAAGAGAAGGGCCTAGATATCACAAATGCTTCCGCAAAATGTGATGGAACTTCCTCTAACTTAGTTAGAATAAGAAAACAAAATACCTGCGTGTGCCAAAACTGAGAAAGTGCATCAATTCTGCATACAGCTCTTCCTTGCCAGACTTTTTAATACCTTTTAAAATATTGTCATCTGCTTTAAGCTTCTTAGACATCAAAGAAGAAAATTCCTGAAGACATGTAAGAGGAAAGGGGAACGTAAAATGTTAGCTAGTAAAGCTACGAGCAAGTAATAAAAAGCACATTTGGAAGATAAATTTTTTTCCTACAAGTACCTTACTAGAATCATTATTTTCCCCGGCCAGTTCGTTTTTCAGCCAAGACATGCATACAGGCTGAGAGGATTTTTGGATAAATTTAGAAAACATTTTAGACAAATCATCCATGTTTTGAATAGCAGTATTGGAAATATTGTTGACCTGCAAACATGTCAAATTATCAAAAGATGCTAAATTTTCCATAACGAAATTGAATTCTGAGAAGATTTGATTTCCTGAGAAAGGAAAACCAAATCAGTTTGCAAATTAAAACCCCAAGAAATCAAGGATATGCGAGCTTCTGGCGGATGTCCACTATTTTAAAAGAATAATAATAATAAGAAACCTGAATATGCATTAAGCAGACAAAAAGAACAGGGGAAGGATTCCCCCTTCCAAGAAAGCTACTTACAAAGATCATTACAATTATGAATGATAAAAAGGGAAAATTTATAAAAAGTTTATTGATGCTATGACACCACAAAGAAGCAGTGAGTAGTACATCACTTCAAAAGATGTCTAATTTTTTTTTCCTGAAAACAAATGTCTAAATTGGAGAACTTATCTTCGAATAACATCTAATTTCTTTCAATCCAACACCCCCACAAAAGGGCTCTTGCTGCAAAACCCCACAAAACCTTAGTATTCCTCTTAAAGAACCAACCATTGAGTGCCTCATTAATCAATCATCGCAGACATAGGGGAGACAGATGGAAAACCCGAAGGATTTAAACAAAAACTCCCAACCTTTCTTAGCGAAGTTACAATAGAGAAAAATGTGGTCCATGGTTTCCTCCCCCTTCGAACAGGGGCTGCATATAGATGAAGAGAGACCTCAGGACTGATATTTCTTTTGAAGTTTGTCATGGGTATTGAGACCACAGTGAGCTAGTGACCAGAAGAAAACTTTCACTTTCTTATGGACAAACTTCCAAATGACCTTGATTAAGGAAGCCTTAAGAGGAGATCGCTCTCTCATTAGCTTTGAAAAGGCAGATTTGGACAAGAAAGAGCCTAATGCATCCAAAGTCCAATCATCTTATCATGTTCATTCCTTACTTGCTGAAAACCGATTCTATCCACCAACCTTAAAGTGAGTAATGGGGGCAGCTCCTTTCTTAGAGCTCTTTCCACGAATGTACCACTACCAGACCAAACCAGGTGGCTCTTTCGAAAGAAATCCTATAAAAGATTACTGGTATTGGTGGGAGCCAGAACCTACATTTGAAATGTGAGCTGACAGGCGGGGAGTTTGAAAAACCTGAAAGATTTCTTGCAACTTTGACTAAAGAATTAAGAGATTCCAGGTAAAGGGGTGCAAATCTTTGTACGTCTTTTAACAGAAACTGAAAAGGAATTGCCCATCAACGCTGTAAAATCAACCTAGAAACAAGAAGCTACTTAGAAAACTAAGTTTTTCATATGGGCTGTTCTTCTTTGATGCATTAACTCTAAGGAAATCTTACAGTGAAGGTGGCCCAAAATGGTGCTCAGACCAGATTGGCACATACTGTGTTACCAAAATGAAGAATGCCAAGATCATTTACTCTTCCTTAACTCATAAAAGTACATTCCATCGAAACGCCTGTCGCCCAACTACTTAATAGACACATACTTAAGAAACACGGCAAAATTCTTTGGATGAATGGTGTGAAAGGCCTGCTTTGGGAGTTGTGGCTTAACTACAATGTAAGAACGAGATCTTCTCAGACAAAGTGAGGGAGAAAGAGGATATATATAACTTGGCAAAATTTGTAGCTTCCAATTGGTCCTCTTTGGCTAAACTTTTTTACAAACAACTCTTCTTCGAGCAATTGTTTTTGAGCTCCCATATTTGGGGATTTTCCCTTATACTTTTTACAATACCAATATGGAAAATGTGTCTCTTATCAGAGAGAGGGAGAGATGAAGAATCTCGTGATGGTAAAAGCAGAAACAGAAGCAAGCACTTAAGTAAATATCATCAGTATACAATTGTCATATAACAAATGGAAGACAGCCTATTGTAAATTTGCATATTCCCCATGAGGTACAGAATACATAACAACAGGCTAATATATATATATGCATATAGAGTATTATAAAGAACTTAACTTTTATTAGTTGAAGCAGCCTAAAAATGAAAATGGACAAATATGCTCCTCTTTTTATCAACATTTAAGTGTCAACACCAGTTTGCATAATTATCTCATAATGTCAAATATAATAACTACATAACAAGTCAAAACCACCCAAAGATTATAAAAAACATGCAGACTAATTTGGCAAAAGAATACAAAGTTAGATGCTTGCCTCTTCCTCAATTAGTTGAAAAGAAGCCCAAAGCAACCTTAACCTAGGACCCTCAGCAATTGCATTCAAGCTTAGAGGTTGTTTGGCATGACCTTCTGCAAATTCAAATACCTCATTTTCCATACTTTTCCTACGTTCAAAGGCATCCAAAACATCCAAAATCTTTCCTTTAACTACATCTAATGCATGCTTTGGATTAATTTGATCGTCAGTCTTCATGCCACTGCAATAAAAAAACAATATATAAAATAAATAGAAAACGTCATAGTAAAAAGGACCAGACATTGAGAACATAGACACATCAAATAACAATGCAGCAGACAGCAAATTATATTAGATAGCAACAACATATCTCAACCTTGAAACTGTGAACCCTTACCTACCATGAAAGGCCGGGTTATCGGAGGCTGCATTGGCATGAGAGACAACATTTCCAGGTTGATTAGACTTTGGTACAGGTATTACTCCAGCCATATATGTTAGAAATATACTGATCATCAGAAGCAATTGATCAGCAAAAAGTACCTCGGAGGCTGTTGTTCCATCAAGATTTATCAAAGACCTCAGGTAAGCATGCTCCTTGACAGTCTTCCTGGGAGTAGGATTTAAAATTAACTTTGAGCCACCAAAACCACTAAGCTCACACCTTCTCCAAGTTGAGATCCTTCTGAGCTTATAGCTCTCATAAGCTGATTTTCTAGAATACAGAAGGTAAAATAAGAACATCAAAATGCACTTTCTACCTACAAAGAACCAATAAGAACACGGCATTCAGTTTATACTTAATGTTAAGACAAACCAAACCACAAAAATGGTCAAATCATTTTTTAAAGCCTCTCATGAAAAGAAACTATGGAATAACACATTAAGAGAGCATAAAGAAGGAACCATAAACAATCACCACCGAGACACACCATTCAGTTTAGTTTATCTTTTTAACATCTCAGGGCTATTGCACACAAAAATAAGTTTAGCCTTTAATAGCCACTTCCTAACCTCATCAAGACTTCTAGACATTAAGAGAGGCAGACATAACTGGGGGCAATATTACATGTATGCTGGGAATGGAAAGAAGGAAGGTATTGAGATGAAATAAAACTGAAGGTAAGAAAATAACCTCTGTTCTATTTTAAAACTGAAACTGCATGGACCAAAGCTTTTCACTTTGAAGGGCGTTCTCCAAATATGCAGCTCGATAGATGGTGTGACAGCCACATGCTCTGCCATCTGTAGAAAGTTCATCACTTTCAACCAACACATATAAGGGTGAAAATAATTATGACTGTGGCCAGCAACAATATCATGTTCTACATGAAAGGTAAGGTAATAAACTTAGTTTGTAAGCCTCACAGAAACAATGAGGCTCAAAATGAGCCACGAGGCTTGGAAGAAAGGGAAAAAACAAAATTACATTTAAAAAATTAGAGGTAAGTGAAACAAGTTAGATTCTGTTTCTCGTAGAAAATAAGCAATCACATATAAGTGTCAAGGAAGATGCATCCTTGTTTTGAAATGGAAGTCAAACAATAAAAATTCCCCTTTGGTCCCAAAAAATGTGCCGGACAGTCATTGGTGAACAAGGAATCGAATAATTTTAAAGGTAGGGTGAATATCCCGAGTTTTGATTTTAATAGGATTATCCATTTTGAATATAACTCGGAGTCTTTTTGTTGCTGAAATAGTCCTCCTACTTTATATTTTTAAAAGATTGCAGAACTGATGCAACTTTAAAATTATTAGGTTCTGGTACATGAACAAGATTTTTTTCCTTATTTTTTCTTTTTTTTTATAAGAAACCCCAGCTTTCATCCATGAAATGAAATTTTTTAGTACAAATTTTATATCGTCTCTTTTTTCTCAATTCCCCCACTGCTGTTTTGGCATGTTCACTGAAGTATTATCACAAAGGGAGGGCCAAAAGCAGCAACTATTCCTCAATTTTATTAACACTAACTTGCATCCATCACCTTTCTTGACGAGATAAGTCATAAATCATAAGACATAAGACACATCTACTTGAAAGGACTGGCTTCCGTGCTCCAAGCAGTTTCAGCTTGTAATCTTGTAGGACTTTTAACTAACTAAAAACTAATGGTTCCAACTAACAACCAATGTCTCGACTCAGCTAAAATAAAGACATGCTCGTTAGCACAATTCCTAAACAACAAGGAGCATACAAAGTATAGCAAATATCCCAATAAAACACACTGGACCATGCTTTGTTAACTACTCAATTTTAGTGTCGCTATGCTTTAAAATATCTTCATCATATGAATATAGCATATGCATCTGAGAGGCAATTCAATACTTGGAAACTGAGTTTTGAAGGAAATTCAGGGATAGAGAAGGAAGAGAATGGCCTCTCTAATTCCATACCTTAAGGGTACATGACCCTTAATACTGGATCGCGGTCCTTGATGAGTTTAAGGTCATTCTCTTGCAAATATTTCATAAAAAACCAAATAACAAGTACTATACCTCTCCTCACCTCCCTCCACCATAAAACTAGTTTGAAAGGCAAAAGCTCCAAAAACGACCTTACTTGAACAGGATATGTTCTATAGGTTGTACAACTGTGTCATTGAGTTCTAAAAAGGCAAAAGCTCCAAAAACATAAAATAAAATGTCTTTTTGCCTCATTAGTAATTAATCACCATAAGAATATTTAATTATAACAAGTGATAGCCCAGTATACACCCTTACATAGACCCAAAATTTGCAAGAAAGTTATTACGTGAAACTTTTTGGAAAGATGTCACTTCTTTGTGGTTTCTGTTTAGTTTACATCTAGAAAAGCGTTGTTTCTGATAATTGATTTTTGTTGGGTGATGCAGCATGCCAAAGTTGGTGGAAGATTTCTTGAAGACAATGACTAGGGGGCTGATGGTAAGTTAAGCACAGTTCCATTTGTCACTATTACGTGCGGAATCTAGAGCGCAAAAGCACAAGGCAAGTGAGACATGACAAGTTTATTTTCTGGTTTCTTTGTCCTTTTTGTCTTTTCTGATTACATTTTTTATTTTTAAGTTTTGATTGATTACATGGTTTTTTGTTGATCTCCAATTTTATTACCTCATGGTTAGGTTGAAAACATAATCTTGTTGTAATTACTTTTGGTTAATAATACAACTCCCTCTTACACACAAACACGTACAACAAGGAATCACAGATGAAGCTAAGCTAACATAAAAAGGTGTGAAACAATATTGATCTGAGAAATCACCTCATAATAAGATGCAGGTAAAATGAAGACACTGGGTAGCGCAAAGCTCGGGAACAAAGAATAGCCTTCAAAATTAAGAGAGGAGAAGCTTGTGCAGAGGAACGAGGGTTAAAACCATCTGGTACATCTTTATTTTAGCCGTTGAACTTTAGGGAGTTAAATGTTTGATCTCCTATGACTGACTCAACAATGCTTTTCTACTTTTCTATGAGAAACTGAGCATTCATTGAGAAAAATGGAAGACTATACTAAGTCAGTATCTTTGTATAAGAAAAAAGAATTGAAGTAAAGATTGAAAAAGAAAACAAAACAAACAATGTTTTCCATCTTTACTTCAAAAAGTTTGACGTCTCTAGGAAGCCGCCATTGTTGCCCCAGTAAGAGTGTCAAAATTATCAGAAAATGTACAGAAATCTTGAAAGTTCAACAAACTGAAAAATATTACATATAAAAAAAAATGCATTCATCAATTTACATTTACAACTGAAATAATTGCCCGCCACTGCACTTAAGACGCATTTTTCAAATAAAAAACCAAACTAAATCAATAAACTAGCAGAGTAACATATAATTAAAGTTGCAAGATGTCTGAAACCCTCATAAGAAAGATGGAGAGGTTTACTGTAAATGAAAAATGGAGGCCGAGGAAAATTACTCGAGTCCTCAACTTCTATAGGTATTCAACGAAATCGCAGACAAAGAAAAAGTCAAAAGTGAATGAATGAAAGGAAAGACATTTTTCTTATGAGGAAGACGAAATGAATGGATTGAAGAAGCGAAGAGAATAGGATTGTACACGAGAGATGGCTGTGAGGTGAAGAGGAAGATTGATGAAGATAAGGATTTAAATTTATGTCCAATAGATATGTGAACTTAAATAAATGTCCAATATGAAAGAAATTTGTTACATACAAAATCCTGGATCTCCGATTACCTTGAGAAAATGAGTGCTTCAAGGTTGAAGTCAAATGAACCAGTTTCCAGAAATATTATACCTAACTGAAGCTCGGATCTACAGTCTTAATTCTGACGGCGCCTGGAACGCCAATACTAACCTGGCAGGAATTGGTTTTATAATAAGAGATGAAAAAGGAAAAGC
>JAOANK020000006.1:1523725-1536611 GCA_026257165.2 Telfairia occidentalis
TTTTATTCTTAACAGGGTCCCTCACAAAAGGCTGGATAAGACACCATACGAGCTCTGGAAAGGGTATTCGCAAAACCTGAGCTACTTGAAGGTGTGAGGGTGCTTGGCAAAGGTGACATATCCAGCATTCAGAAAATACAAAAGAGAGATTTTGACCCTGACTTGAAAATACAAAAGAGAGATTAAAATTGATCCTTGGTCTTTAGTAAATAAATCCATGTGAAACCACTGAAATTATCAATAAAAAGCAAAAAGTAACAAGCATCATTGGTAGATTTTTCCGGGGCAGGTCTCCACAAATCAGAATATACAAGATCAAAAAGTTTAGAATTCTTTCTTAATTTGTCTAATTGGAAAAGGTAGTCTATGGCTTTTGGCCTTTTAACAAGAAACACAAATGTTAGACTCAATAACATTGGAATAGTTAATGTTACAAAATTTCAAATTCTGTGCCTAAGATTTGGGGTTGCCGAGTGACGCAATCGATTGTGCCAAAGAGAGACATCATTCTTGAAAAAAAGAACAGAAACACATGGCAAGATTGAACGGGCAATCGACACTGTGGACGAAAACGCTTGCAGTTTGTACAATCTATTATCAAGATGGGCGAGAAGCAAAGTTTTCCTGGTTGTTGAGAGATCCTTCACAACAAAGAATGTAGGATAAAATTCAACAAAAGCAAGGTCATCACGACATAATTAGAAATACTAATGAGTTTATGTGAAATAGAAGTATATAAAACACAAGATAAGTTCAAAGGAAGAAAACAAGATATATAATATTAGTATTGCTAATATGAGAAATAGGAATACTCTTACCATTGCCCACAAGTACTTGCTCAGTGCCAATATAAGGGGTTAGATTAGACAAGGAGTTGAGATCGAGTGTTACGTGATACGTGGCTCTGAAATCCATATACCAAGCATCATCGGGAGCATATGATGGTGAAGGCAGAGAGGTAACTGAGTACTCCAAGTTTAAATATTCGGTGGTTGAAAGCCACAAGAAGTTGATGAAGGGAGTGGTAGAAGACAAAACAAGACCGATTCCAGAGGTGAGAGGTACTCCAAGTTGCTGTTCCATTGGATAAAGGGAAAAAAAATTACCAACCTTCACTCTCTGATACCATGTGATGAGATAGATGAAATTGGAAGAGAAAGGAAAGCTATCGTATTGTATTTTTCCACAAAATTACAATAACTTAATAAATAAGGACTTAAGTATACTGTTTAACAAATCCTTCCATTGCACAAATCTCAACTGCTTATTTTATCCCTAACTTCCTCTAACTGATTTCGATTTAAGCAATTCAAAAATTGTTGCGCTCCTAATTTGAGCTCTGCAATGAGCAATCATAATATTAAAATACTAAAATTAATTAGTACTCAGTGTATTTATTATCATTAAAAATAATTATTTAAAATTAATTAATCAATATTAAGGCCCAAAAAGCTAACATCAATAAAAAAAAATATTTATTTTATAATATTTTAATAGAGTATAAAGCAAATTCATATGTCAAAGGGTGAAAGACTACCAACAATTAGTGGTCGATGTTTAGAGCGGGGAATGAGGGAAGATGGCAGTGGGGTGATGATGGTCAAGTAGAAGAAAGAGAGATGGGTGGAGCCACTGAGTGAATTTTTTTGCCACAAATATTATAAAAATAAATATTTTTACTACGTAAACATATAAATAATATAAATTAGGTTTAAATCCTATGTTGGTTCATGAACTTTGAAGCTTATTTCATGTTGATCCTTAAATTTTTAAAATGTTCACTTTAGTCACTTAACTTTCAAATTTATTTCATTTGGTCCTTGAACTTTTAAAATGAATTGTTTTGGTATTTGAACTTTTCAAAAGTAATCATTTTGGTCCATATATTTATTTTATTTTTAACATATTAATGACCTAGCTTCAAATATATGCACTAACATACTAATGTAAGCATGTATTAAAGCCATATAGGTTGAGGAGGAGCATTGAACAAGTAAATATTCTATGACAAAATTATAGAACAATGACCAAATTGTTTATTTTTTACAAGTTTAAAAATTAAAATAGATATTTTGAAAGTTTATGGGACCAAAATAGAAAAAATTTGAAAGTTCGACCCAAAATGAGATTTAAACGTAGAAATTAATATTCTCGTCAACAACCCAATCAACATTCCATTAAAGTTTCCAATTGCATGTTAGAGACTAAAAGTGAGCATTAGTAAAAACTCAAGCCTAAACTATGCAACATTTTGACACTTAGTGACCAAATGAAAACTAAACTAAAAATTGATAAAAGTATAAACATTTTGACACTTGAAAACCAACTGAAAGTTAAACTCAAAATTTAAATATAAAAATATAATATTTTGAAACTTTTTCATCAAATATAAATAATAAATATTTCTCCAAATATTTTATTCTTTCTCTCGACCAAAGGTTGGCTTCCTTTTTTTTTTTTTTTTTTGACCCAAGGTGGCTTCCCAATGCATTTTACTAAGACTACAAAGATCTCTCGGACAAAAGAATAAAATAGTAACGAAGGAATCCCATGCAGAATATTTTATGTGAAAATAACGAATAAAAGATCAATTAAGGACAGCCTTGATACTATTAATAAATAATATCTAATTAAAAGAAATTCATTTTTATTTCTATATTTATTTCAACCCATTCATTTTGATCCCAAATTTTTAATTTCATCCTTCACCGATGCATTCTGAAAACTAAAATTAATAACTATCCATAGAAAAATGATTAAATTACATAAAATTAAATAAACAAAATACTCAAATCCCATAAATGCTTAAATTTACTCATGAAACTATCAGAACTTAACTATACAATCAAAAGATAACTCTGCTTAAATTTAATAATAGTTTTTTTTTAGTAAAACATTACCGGATTGGAGATGGAACTATCAAGATTTGAAAAACATTTAACATAATTAAAAGCATTAATATCCATAAAAATAGGCTCGTTCTATCCTAACCATTAACCAAGCCATAAAATTTTAAGAAAAATAAAAACTTAGTAATTGAAGTATAATTTTACGGTGCAACCTTAACTACTGAGCTAGGCTTAAGCGTTGTGTTTGTGTAAGAAAAAAGAAAATCCAAATGGAACAAAATTGAAGGTTGGTTTAAATTGGGCGTAAATTTTGAACCAAAGGAAGAACACGAAGTTTTCCTATTTAATGGAAGCCAAATTCATTTGTGATTCAGGCCAATTGATCATCCTCTTCGCTTAATCCTCAAGGCAATTTCCCTTATACCAACCCTCTCGCCCCTCTCCATCATCCACATCGACAAACACGAAGGAGAGGAACGAAGAGAGGTTGCTCTTCTCAACCCATTTGCCCTTACTGCAAATCCAAGAATCCCATTTCGCCCCATCAACGAAGAAACATCTTGATCCTCCCACTCTTCTTTTTTTCGTCGATTGCTGTCCCTTTCATTCGTACCCAGAATATTCCTTTTCCTGTTCCCTTCAAGATCTCAGATACCCAATCACGTTTTACGAATCTGGGTTTCTTTTTATCTTTTCTTATTTTGATAACCCATTTTTGTATATAATTCGTTCTTCGATCGATCGATCGACCCACCTCTGTTCCTCTGTTTATGGCTTTTCTTCGACCTTTCGTCCTCTTTTGCCTAATTTCCGCATCTTTCGCCCATGAAACTTTCGATTCTCATCTCCTACCGCGGCCGCTCATTCTTGAATTTCCCGAGAGGGTTGAGAATCAGTTGAAAGAATTAGATGAGGAAGTTAAATTGAGGTGTGATAGTTGGAGATTCAATGTGGAGGCTAACAATCTGAGCCCCTGGAAAACGATTCCGCAAGATTGCGCGGAATATGTGAAAGAGTACGCCATGGGTCGAGCCTATCAACTGGATCTTGAAGGTGCATCAATGGAGGCTGAAAATTTTGCCAAGAGTGTGAAATTGGTTGGTGATGGAAAGGATGTCTGGGTTTTCGACATCGACGAGACCTTGCTTTCCAATCTTCCATACTACACAGAGCATGGTTATGGGTAAGAATCTCGTGATTCTCTTTAAATCTTTTTGAATTACTTCGAATTTTAATGATTGGGTTCTTGACATGTTTGGCCACTCTGAACCTTTTTTTGATAAGGGCCGACTGAAATTCTCTGTTCTTATTTGTGGTACATAATATAGATGTAGATAAGAAAATGGTGGTGTTTGTTTATGTAGTTCTCAGTTTTAAAATGATTTATTTTATTTAGTTCATGTAGTTTTTAAATGATGAGATGACATTTGATTGGACATATGATGGTTGATTTAGAACTACATGTTGGATAGATTGCATTGGAGAATTGATATGATAGCCTAACAAAATAAAGTGAATACTGCAACATATCCCTTTTTGAAGCAGCGTATCAGTTTCTGTTATATACAATATCACTTTATTTTGTCCAATTTTCTACTTCCTTTAGCCGTTTATATGTCATACCATGCCAAATCAACGAATATACGTTCAGTAGTTATTTCTATATAAAATTACAATTCAAAGGGACATGACTGAAACTTTTTCATATTTAGGGACTAGATTTGTAATTTAATCAGGGAAAATCATGTGCCAAACAACCAGTCAGGGGCTATGATTTTTGCAGTAGTAGCTTGACTAATTGGGTGTGTTTATTTGCTTATCTAATGTGCATAAAATAAGAGTTTTGAACATTTTTGCACCTTAGAACTCATATGTAGAATCGGTTTGTTTTGGCAATTCACAGTTTGGATGTTTTTAATCCTGAGGAGTTTGATAACTGGGTGGGGAAGGCTACAGCACCTGCTATTCAGCCCAGTTTAAAACTCTATAAAGAGCTTTTAGATCTAGGATTCAAGGTGGTTTTGCTTACTGGAAGGAGCGAAAGCCAAAGGGAAGTTACAACACAGAATTTGATAAATGCAGGATTTTATGACTGGGACAGGCTCATATTGAGGTTAGTAAGGTGTACCGTTAAGTGTTAACTTTATGGTTTGTGATTCTATGCAATTTTTTTTGCTGCTTCTAAATACAAAAAATGCTTGACTGATTGCTTGGCTTTCTATTTCGTTTATCTTTTTACCATAAAATCAATATTCATTCAAGCGTCAACTTTAGGCGCTCTGATTAAGGAGGACTCTTATGATTCACATTCCTTGGCTTTGGTTCTGTCTTCTATTTTTCAATAACCCAAGAACTTGCTTAGTTAGGTCTTCCTTTTACTTGAATTCATGGAAGAGGTGAAGAAGAAGAAGACTTAACTATTTGATTAGAGTTTAAAAGCTATAATTCCAACAATTCCCACCGTCCAAAATGTCTTGTCCTTTATAACTTGTGTTTTTAAAAGCCCAAGGCACACTAAAACGCAATAGCCTTTCGAGGCTTAAGCGCAAGGCACCCAAAAAAAGCATGGATTTTTTTTTTATGAGGCGCAGAAAATAGATATATATAAATAAATTTTTTCTATATAAAAAAAATAGTATAACCAATGTTAGGATACTGAAAAGTTTAAGAAAATAAACCTTTTATTCAAGATTATAGAGAAAAAATGAATATTTTTCAAGAATATTCCTCTTAAAAGTTAGAAAAATAAAAAGAAAGAGAAAAAAATAAAATAAAAATGGGCTTGAGGCATTGAGGCACACACCCCAAATGCTAAGGCGCGTGCCTCAAGTGAGCTTTATTAACTGGGAGTGAGGTGCAAAGACCGCGCCTTGAGCTTAAGCATGCCTAGGCGGGGGCTTTTTAAAACACGGTTTATAACAACAATCTTTGAGAGTTTCTTTTAACATGGTATTAACATTATATTGCTTAGCCTTTGAATTTACTGAACACTCAGAAAATTACTCTGGATGTGAAAAACACAATGCGCGAACATATATTGCATCTGTTTATTGATGTTCCATCTTTCTGTGTGATAAAGCATGGCTACTTTTTTGCGCTTTATGGTGGGGATTGTGAAAGATTAATTTGATCTTTGAGGGTTTATATATTATGCATTCTATTGAAACAATTGAACTGGTCTAGTACCGGCCAATAGGATGCATAATAAGGCATTAGCTTGTTGAAACAATTGATCTTAAAAAAATAAAATAAAGTGCAACTGCTTGGTAGATTGGAACATTCTGAATCTTTGAGTCATCACTAATAGCCTTGAACCTTTCATTTTAAGGCATTGTTTCTTATATTTTTGTCTGAGAGATGCTTTAGTTAGCTTCAAGTAGCTTTCATTTTGGTTCATGATCATCAACTAACCCAGATTTCTGAACCTGTACAGGACGCCTGATGACCATGGGAAGTTAGCAGTACTTTACAAATCTGAGAAGCGGAGCGAGATGCAAAACGAAGGATATCGAATCATCGGAAACTCTGGTGATCAGTGGAGTGATTTATTGGGTACTTCAGTATCGATACGTTCGTTCAAGCTTCCAAATCCTATGTATTACATTTCTTGAATGTAGAGAAGGGAGGCATCACCTCATCAACATTATTAATAATTAAACCATGATTCATGATCTCCTAAATAATTGTACATATTTTTAAGATGTATAATTTTATGGAGGTCGAATTGAACATATAGTTAATTCACATCCATATAAGCTTTTATAATTAGTGTTGATGACAGCTGAAAGCTCCTGTTGTAAGTTCCAGTAGACATCTACTTAATCAATTCAGTGGATTGATAATACTATTAGCATCCTAAAATCTTTGGGCAATTTTGATGGAATGCTGAATTTTCTTTTTTGAGTAATTTTTTATGGACTTGAATCTGGGTGGAAGAAGATAAAATCAGATCATTATCAAATTTAAGAACTATTCATTTCAATCTGCAAATGATGATTTGATAATGATATGGTTTTATCTTCTTCAAAGAAGAATCTCAGGTCTAAAAATGGAAAATCTCTCTTAACATATCTCATGAATTCTGACCTTTATACATGTCTAAAGAACTTAAAACTAAAAAGAGCACTATGTATTTAAAATCACTTTCTATATTTTCATGATTTATATATATAAAAAAAAAAAAAAAGAGAATAATGATGTGTGTATATATTCTCACGA
Source organism: Telfairia occidentalis (assembly GCA_026257165.2). Classification (NCBI taxonomy): domain Eukaryota; kingdom Viridiplantae; phylum Streptophyta; class Magnoliopsida; order Cucurbitales; family Cucurbitaceae; genus Telfairia; species Telfairia occidentalis. The sequence goes on from JAOANK020000006.1 coordinate 1,530,793, forward strand.
TATTTTTACACCGAAAAAAAAAGGTAGAAATGGCACTTTCTCTTCATAAAAAATAAAATAAAATAAAATATATTTTTGTACTAAATAATTTAAAATGTTTTAAGATTAATTTAATTATACTTGTTATTTAAGGAGCTTTATCGTCCAATCAAACATAATTCAACTAGTTAAAGATATATTTATTTAACCAAAAATTTATAAATAGATATGATTATTAAAAAAAAAATAGTAACAAATTTGACAAGTACAACTAAGATTAACTAAAAAAACTTGTCATCAATTTTCAACATATAAATAAGAGAATTCTAACTATTACCTACCGGGTTAAAAATGTCGAAATCGTTTGAGTAGCGGTGGAAGTAAAACTTTTTAAAGCATAGTTTAAATCATTTTAATAATTTAAGCCTATCAATTAAGCGGTTGCAAGAGAATTCTTCATTTTTTTCAACTTATCCATTTCGTACAAAAACCCAAAGCTGCTTCATCTTGCCGAGCTCAACTCTGATGCTTTTTCCTATATGTTCTTCTTGCAAGACCCAGAAATTCTGTTTCTGTAACTGCAATTTCCCCAATTTCCCCACACAGCTCGAGCTTTGATCGAGCGCAGAAGTTCATACAAACTACTTGCTTATCCATCTAATCGAAGAAGGTGAACCCAACTTTTTCCTGTTTTTATTATCGCCATTCTGCATTGCATTTCTCTGAATTTGGAGCGGAATTCCAATTTCCTCTCATAATTTGGCATTCTTCGTTTGTACTTGTGCGATCTTTTCTGCAACTATTTTGGTGGGTTTATGAAAAATCTGTTCGTATGCTCAATCTTTCAGGGTTTATGGAAATTAGTAGCAGTCAAAATGGTACAAATATGCTGTGGTTCTTCAGGGATAAAGGTTTTGATGACAGAAGCATCGATAAGATGTTTAGAAAGTGTAGGCGTTTGGACGCTGTGCAGAACGAAAGAGCTTCTGAAAACTGGGAATATTTGGAAAGAATTGGGATTCAGAAGAGGAAGCTCCCTTCTGTTGTTTCCAAGTGCCCTAAGATTCTAGCTCTCGGTCTCCATGAAAAACTTGTCCCCATGGTTGAGTGCCTTGCGACACTCAGCACTAAGCCTCATGAAATTGCTTCAGCTATTACCAAATTCCCTGGTATACTCTCGTATAGCGTTGAAGAGAAGCTTTGTCCGCTATTGGCTTTCTTTCAAGCATTGGGTGTCCCTGAAAAGCAGCTTGGAAAGCTGATTCTACTCAACCCGAGGCTTATTAGCTACAGCATTGAATCGAAGCTCATTGAAACTGTAAATTTTCTTGCTGGGTTTGGTCTAACGAAGGAGGGGATGATTGGAAAAGTTCTAGCAAAAAATCCATTTCTCATGGGTTATAGTGTTGATAAAAGGCTCCGCCCTACTATGGAGTTCCTGAAATCAATCGGTCTGCAGGAGATGGATCTTCAAGCAGTTGCATTGAGATTTCCAGACATTTTGTGCAGGGACGTGGACAAAGTTTTGAGACCCAATTTACTTTATCTAAGGAGAAGTGGGTTTAAAGATGGAGAAATAGTGTCGTTGGTGACTGGTTACCCTCCTATTCTGATCAAGAGCATTCAACATTCTTTAGAACCTCGGATCAGATTTTTAGTTGACATAATGGGAAGGAATCTTGAAGAAGTTGCCAAATATCCTGACTGCTTTAAGCATGGTTTGAAGAAAAGACTCGAGTTGCGGCATAAATTGTTGAAAGAGAAGAAAGTGGATTTTACCTTGAGTGAATTGTTGGAATGCAATCAAAAGAAGTTTCTGATGAAAATGAGTTTGTTATGAGGCTATGCTCAGAGTTTTGGGTTCTCATATCCAGAAAGAATGTTGTTTTCTCACCACCTTTACAAGTTTTGTTGCCTAATTATTAATTTTCCAAACTTCTAGTTTAAGTGAAGAGCATTGATCCTGCTGTGCAGTAGTATTTAGGCCTGGATTGTTCTCCTCCTTCATTCATGCTTCGTGCTTTAGGCTCTTTTGGTTTCCTTCATTTTAACAATTGGAATGGAGTGTACAGAGTACCCTCTTGGGTAGGGATTTGGACCCCTGGTCCTCTCTTGTACTTACCTTCTTTGCTGATGAAAATTTTTGGTACGAGAATTTGTTCTCTTCTTCTTCGACCCATTGTTCTCAACAGTTACAACGAAGTTTTTGAGTTTTGCTTCTGGAGGGAGCATCTCTTGCAAATTCAAAACATGTTGATAGATTAAATCCTTGGATGAAAGTCAGCTTACCTTAAACTCCTATATTAGGGTGTTGGAAACTTGGATTTTCGAGTATGAATCCCATTTCTTACGTGCAGTTTATATTCCTATTTACTTTTTTCTATAATTTACACCTCTTAGACAAGAAATTCCTTGAACGTGTGCCTCAGACTGTGCTCTATGCCCAAGGGCATGACACTATTCATGAGGTTGCTTCATTGTTTTCCAGACCTGCTGATCTAAGCCTGACAAATATTAAACAATTTTTACGATATTATATATCGTCATTCCTAATTCCAACTCTTACATCATTTTTTTGGGGTCTTCTGTTATTGCAAGATTGAACATTATTCTCTGTTTCTCATTAATAAAAAGATTGAAAATTATTAAAATAGCTGTATAATTATTGGGAGTAGATAGAAAATCATAATAACTTAACACTTCGACTTGAAATTTTCTATAATTTGTGATTTAGGAGTTGTAAGATGATGTTCGATTCATATACAAAACATGTGGAAAGGCTGTATCCGTAAAGCAAAAAGATGTACATTCAGTTGGTTTTCAGGCAGTGAGAATAGGATGATTAGGGATGACACTCTGTAGTCAAAGAAGAAAATGAAGCTGAAGTTTCATACATTCAAGTGCTAGTGCGTCGTGCAGAAGCAACCTGATGGATTCTACTGAAATCTACTGCCACTAAACTCATGGGACATCGGGAGTTTGAGCCCGGGTATGCATATCCCTCTTGCACATATCAGGGTGAAAATAATAATAATAATAATAAACATATGAAGTTTTCTATACCAATTCGATGACGTGCAACATGATTTTCAGGTAAGTTGCTAAGACTGAAGCACAGGACCAGCTATGGTAAAACTTCATGGGACAGAGTTATTCGTGGTCAACAGTGAAGTGAGAGTGGTACTGGTGGAATTACTACTCATGGGAGGCCACATGAAGGCTGGCTTGAATGGAGGTACATGAGGTGCAGGCAAAGCTCCATTTAATATTTGGAGTATAGCCTGAGTTTGTGGCCTTTCACTTGCCATGGGATGTGAACACGCCAACCCAAGTAGTAGAAGCCTCCTAGCTTCATCAATTACAACATTATCACCCAGCCGGTTATCGACAGCTTTTTCAATGTGTCCTTCGCGGTGTACCTTCCACACCCAATCAATTAGGGTATACTGATTTTGATCGTCTTCGACACTAGCTCCTGGTCTTCTGCCACAAACGACCTCAAGCACCACTGCCCCAAAACCATATACGTCAGATTCAGGAGTGGCCTTCCCTTCATGGAAGCATTCAGGAGCAACATAACCCATTGTGCCTGGAACTCCACCAAACTGCAGGTCTGCATAAGAGTTTCTTTCAGGATCCAAGGCCCTAGCAAGGCCGAAATCTCCTAGACGAGCATTGAAGTCGGAATCAAGCAAGATATTACTTGATTTGATGTCTCGGTGCAATACCTTCTGGTCGTACTCATTATGCAGGTAATGCAGCGCGGATGCAACTCCTACAAGGATTTTGTAGCGGTGTCCCCAGTTGAGAACATTCTGGTCAGCAACATCATATAGGTGATTCTCGAGGCTCCCATTAGGCATGAAATCATACACTAATAAAAGCTTCCCTTTCTCGTAGCACCACCCTGAACAAATATTCAATCCTTTTTTTAGTACATTGGTTCTAAATCATATACTCTAGATGCTCCTATTACATGTCATGGTGCTTGATGAATGGAAATGGAGAACAACACAAATATTTCTGTCACTCTCTTTGAGTTAGAATTTAGTGAAACTTCTCAATTACTACAATATGTTTATTATATTTACCAGCCCATGGTAGAGTCATCGTTTCCTTGGTAAATTCTATATTTTGTTGTGAACATTTTCTCTTTCCCCTTGTTTGGAAGAACATAAAAAGTGAAAGTTTTACCTTCTAAACGGACGAGGTGCCTGTGGCGAAGACGGTGAATAATTGTGAGCTCGTCCAGAAAATCACCTTTGCTCTTTATGCTGTCCCTGGAGAATTTCTTGACAGCAATTTCGAGCCTGCCAATGGAAGATGAAGATGCAGTATTCTCCCTATCCTTTTCCTGCAGAACGCCTTTGTAAACAACCCCAAATCCTCCATTTCCCAGAACCATGCTTTCATGGAAGTTATGAGTCGCCCTCTTTAGTTCCTTGTACTTGAACTCTCTTGGCATTCCAGGCAATCTCTTCAGTGTGCCCTGAACATTTGACTCCTCGTCCCTGCTCTCTCTCCTCTTCTTCATATAACCAACAAATAACCAAACCACAATCAGAATTATGATTGTAAGTATCGGGATTCCGACCCCTGCAAGGATCTTCAACCACGTTAGATCTTTCTTCTCCGGCAGATGTTCCAATTCCAGTTTCCATTCCAAGACACAGTTCAACTGAATCTCGGGGCTGCCTGTAGAAGCAGCAAATCCAAGGTATGATTCTTGTTTCACATACTGTTTCAGGTTAATCGTTTCATTGAGAAGAGGTTTATCAGGTTTTGGGTCTTTGTTTTTAGAAATGTAAACCTGCAAAAGTTTGGCTTTGCCGTCGTATTCGACCCAGACGCTGTGATTGGTTCCATTCTGTGGTGATAAAACTATGCCAGATTTATTCAGGGAAACAGCCTTCTTCGAGTGAATGGAGTTGATGTTCAGACCAATATGGTTGTCATCAGGGTCGAAATCCTGCTTCTCAGTATCGAATTCAATGGCCACGATTTGGTTTCTGCTATCGCCATCGGTGGTTGCATTGGTGAGGCCCATCCACTGCCCCCAGCTCTGATCAGGTATGGAATCAGCAGTCGGAGCTATAAGAAAAGCAAGCCCCTCACCGGCATTCCACTCTTCGTTTCTGAAAATATTGATGTAAAAGTATGAGCTGAATGAAGCAACAATGTCATCTTCCTCCTTTTCATCAATATCAGCGAGCCATAACTTGAACGGCTGTTGGTACATAATGCGGCCAGACGTATTTTGAAGGCTAACAACGTTGTTGAGTGAGTCAGGAGTTAACTGCAGGGCACCGCCGTCGATGGAAGAACTTCCGGCGAAGGAGAATTCTCGGCTGTTCAGCTGTTCACTGAATCCAACATAGGAAAAACGTTGCTCCAGGATCGTTTGGCTACTCACAGCTCCAAAGAGCAACACCACAGAAGCCACAACAACAACCAAGGTACTAAAATCTCTCTTCCACCGTATCATTTTTCCTTCTCAAATTCTTCTGCAACTAACCCAGAAACCTCACAAGGAAGAAGAACAGATCAAAATGAACAGAAAGACCAGAAGATACACAACCGAAGCTCGAATCCTGGATCCGGATCTGGGTTTTCCTTTGTGAACTGATCAGAAAAGAAAAGCTAAAGGTAAGCCCTCTTGTACTTTAAAAGCTTAGAGCTTTCCTCCATGCTTATCACCTTGATATCAAATGAAAAGCACCCCATTGATCTTCTGTAATTCTTCAACGCATTAGTTTAATCTGTGGAAGCAACCGAGTTTTTGAAAATTTTGAACATGGTCGAAGGTCAAAAGGGGGGGGGGGGGGTTGTTGGTTTGGGGA
>JAOANK020000006.1:1538720-1548917 GCA_026257165.2 Telfairia occidentalis
AAAAAAAAAAAAAAAAAAAAAAAAAAAAAAAAAAAAAAAAAAAAAAAAAAAGCTCATTACCCATAAATGAAAGTCTAACAAATTCTTATTTTGAATTACACTGCTAGAGTATAACTACCTCTTAATGATCGGTGGATGAAGATTCGGAAAGTCCGTACCACTCATAAATTTCAACAACAATTTAGCCTTAACGTCGCTTTTCTTTGAAATCCAATCAATTTGTATCGTGCATGTATTTTATAATTCATTGAATGCATATGATAATATTTTTTTACACAATTTTTTGAACACAAATTTATAAAAATTGCAACATTTTTCAAGTTTAAGATTAAGATTGTAATACTAATCTAAGTTTGAGGTACAATTTGATGAAATTAAAAATTTATGGTATAAATTGATACAACCCGACAAATTTAAAGATGCAGATTGATTTTTCTCAAAAATGTTCTAGCTCTCAATGCTAAATGTCACTTCTCCCTCTCCCTCTCTCTCTCGTTTTCATTATTTCCATCATCATGTCTTGTGAACTTTTATGTTTAATAATTCATGCATAAAGTTTTCATACCTAGGCTTCCTTTTAAAGCAATTTCCATTGTTATAGGCTCAAATTTTCTTGACTGAACTGAACATTGTTCAATTAGTTAAAAACATATTTTTTTGATTAAGATATCATGAGTTCGAATCCTCTTACCTTACATGAGTTGTTGAACTAAAAAGGAGCTCAAACTTTCTCTCAATTTTCAATGTCATGAGAAATTTAGGGACCAAACTCTCTCTTAGTTCCCATTTCACAAAAGAAACATAAAGATCTAAAGTTAAATGGTTTATTGATAGTTTTTTTTAAAAAAAAATTAACAGTGTTTGGTTAAAAAATGGTTTTAAAATGTGTAAAAACATATAAAATACATTTAAAGCTTTTTAAATTTAAGTATTTAATTAATTTTCTTCCAAAAATGTTTATATAATAAATGTTTTATTTAAAAATATTTTTTAAAAAAGTTATATCAAACATGCACTTAGGGTCCATTTGGGATTGTTTTTACTAGGGTCAAAAGTAATTTTGGGAGAATTTTAACCATTTTTAGTGTTTGGTAAACTGATTATTTTATAATTTATATAAAATCAATTTTAAGTTTATTTTTACCTGCAAAATCACTTAGATAGCTGCTTAGTTGCTTTTGAAATTAGCTTTTCTAACAATTTGCATTTTTTTTTCTCACGTCTATTTCCATTTTATGTCTCTCTATCTAGTATCATTTTCCACTTAAAATTTTGGAACAAGATTTTGATTAATTCAATTTTTTATAACAATTATTTTTTAAATCTTTTATCAAACAATTTAGAGTATACAAAATATTCAACTTAAATCATATGAATTGAAATAATATGTCTACTTTAGTCAATATAGCAAATTATAGCAATTTATTTTTAATTTACCAAACATTATAATCTATTTTTTGAGCCTTAAAATTAAAATTTACCAAACACTAATTTACTTCATATTAAAGCATAAAAGTACAGTTGTCAGCAATTACTTTAAAAGCTACAGTAATCTCAAACTAAAGCAGATTGTTGTAGCTTTTAAAATAATTGCTGGCAATTACTTTTTTATGAAACTAAAAAAAAAAAAAAAATCAAATGACCATGAGATTCATGAACTCTTCTTTGCCAATAGTACATGGTTATATTGTCTTCACAACAAGTTTGTCATTTTCCTTCTTTTCATTACCTATGGCTTCATGTGTGACTCCCAATCTTTCCAAATTTGAATTGAATCTCAAGTACATTACAAAGAACATTTCTCTTCTTAATGATTTTTGTATGCTGTTTTATGCCTCTTCTCTTAAACCACATATGAACAGATTTTGGACATATAAATCTAATTTGCCAAAAGGGGAAAAAAAAAGAACTTTTTAACTGAAACATATCAAACACTTTCATCAAACAAAGCCACAATTCTTGACACTGACATTCTTATTACATTACACACAACACATACAAACAATCATCAGACAACAACATAAATCACATGATTGCCTTTTTCTTTTGCCTCCTTTCTACTTGGATATGAGGCTACCAACAACTGCAGCTATAATGGCTGTCGGGTCGCCGAGCATGGCAGAGACGATACATCGAACGGCACGTCCCGCCATCTGAAACCCCTGCTCAACCTTTCCTCTTCCCCTTTGATGGCTTTGGAGCGTCCCCTTGAGGCTTGGAATCCTTGTTTGAATCTCATTGACCTTGTTCTTGTCCACTTTTAGGTACATGGCTTGCCAGCTCTCAACTAGCAATTCCTTCACACATGACAAGTGAAGGTTATAAGTCCTGCATTGAGACCGGTACGACCAGCCCGGTCCCTTGCCTCCGCAGCGGTGGCACGGTCTCGAAAGCTTCATACTAAGGTAAAGGTTGCGTTCGCCATCGTCAAGCACTTGAGGGAGGTTTGCACAACACGGGTGGAGATCGAAACCGCAGCCTTTACAATGGTAAACAAACCCCGTAACGTCGTTTCGACAAGCATCACAGAACCTGGCAGCCGCCCCGGGCGGGGAAATGAAGAATTCGAAAGCACATTTCGGATAGAAAGGGTGAGTGATCTTTGGAACTGCCATGGCACAGAGTTTGTGCAAAGTGAAGTCACATTTAAGGCATTGGTAGTTGAAGCCAATTCCAGCTTCATTGCAGCCACCACAGTTGAAAGGGATATCACTGTGGTTGAGCTTCAGATTGTGCCATGGATGGACAGGATGACAGATTTCTTTTTCAATCTTCATCTGCTCTTCTTTGATCTGTTTGGGAAATGGGGAAGAAGAAGAAGAAAGAGTTGTAGTTTTATAAAGGGGTGAATGGATGGGGGATCAGAAGGAAGGTCAGTTTAATTTGATTTTGAATACCAAATGAGTGTTTTTCTTTTTAGCACTAATCTTCCAAGTAGATTCTTTGCTTGGAATTTACAATTACAGGAATAACTTGAATTATGTTGGTGCAATTATGAAGGTGAAGAAGGTTGATTGAGAGAAGAGGATAAAATTGGGTAGAATCTGATTCCATGGAAGAAGGTGCCAGTTTAGTTATTCACTTTGAAATGATGATATTGATTCTTCCTAAAACTGGAACTTTTGACCATAAGGCTGTACTTAATTCAAATCAACTCAAAATGTACTCAATCAAAGAGCAGCAGAACAGAAAATTTTTGGAAAGATTTTTTTGTTCCTTATAATTGTTTGAAAAATTTGCAGTGATTTCTTTGTGCAGAGCAAAACATCAGGAAATTTTTGGAGTTGATTTGGATTTTATTCTCATCTTAGAAAGAGCATAAGTTTGGCTTATACTGCACCTGAAATGGAAAAATGGAAAAAGAGAAGCTTCATTTAGAAGAAATTTGGCTAGCTTTGAATCAAGCCCTTCACTTGAACAATCATATTTCCACTTCTCTCTCTTGTTTTTTCTTTCTCTTTTGACCACTAACTAAAAGAAGAATATTTGTCTCTCTCACTCTCTTTGTTCTCCCTTTTTTCTTTTGACCATAACCTGGTTTCATTTTGACGAAACGAAATGAAATTGTCTACTTTAGAAAAATGGATAAGAAAGAACAATAATTTGGCATACATAAGAAAATGTAGTGATACAAAATATCATATTAATATGATAATCTCCCCCATAGTTAAAAAATGGTTTATAGAGATTTAAATTAGGATAACCATATAAAGATGGAGATTCGAACCCATGATCTTTTGGTCAGAAAAATTATGCCTTAACCAATTGAGCTATATTCGATTTGACAAGATAACCCAGTTTAATTTGAAACTTCATGACTTGTTAAAACTAATATATAGTTTCATAACCCTATATTGATACAATCTAACTTTATGACATATTTTCATACTATTATAGTGTAAAATACTTTTCCATTACTTAGAAACTCCTAACATAGTCTCTCTCTGTCTCAAATCAAATCAAAGTCAATAACTTCTTGGGATGGGGGAAGTGGGTTGGCATCAACAGTAAATAAAAAGAGGACAGCCAAGTCCATGAATTTATTTATTCAACCATCTTGTCTCTACCAAGAACTAATTCTTCTGATTCCTTTTACTTGGCAGTTTGGTTAATTACCTGTTTCAATTTCAACTCATGCTTGGGCCAAGAACTAATTCTTCTGTTTCCTATAAACTTTTTTGGATCCAGAAATCAAACTAAGGGAAAAAACCCAAGTGAACTGTAAAAGATTAAGGAAATGGTATAAAAAAAAACTACAACTAGTTTGCTACCACTAAGCAGCTGGCCAATTACATCTTCTAAACAAACTACACCAGAATGGCAAAAATATCACCAAATCTACAAAGAATTTCCTGTACATTCAGTTGGAGGGAGACTGCAGCTGGCATTCCTTATTTGCTAGCCAAATCATGCCTGTGATATTGAAGTTTCTTCTTCTTCCTTTTTTTTTTTTTTTGGGGGGGGGGGGGGGAATATACATCTCAGCATTTTTCACCTCAGAAATTGATGCTGATCTGAACATGGATTCTGATCTGAGAAGGTTAGCCATCAATAAGATGAACACTGCCACTATCTTCAAAATCAGTTATTTTCTCCCCCTACAAGATGAAAATCAGGGATCCAGAATCAACATCTATTCAGAAATGGAGAAAAACTCAAATAAAATAAAAAATGGGATCATAACAAACTAAAGCAAATGAAATCAGGAAGCAACAATTACGTGTAGTTTTCGTCTAGACTTCGGAGACTCAACTCGGTGAACAAGAAGATTAGCAGGATAACTGCATGTTCCTGGCACCACTGAGAGAGTATCATACTTCTAAGAAGATCCATTGTATGGCCAGAAAAATCTTGCAATGAAAATAGAAACGTGGTCATCCATCTCCAGGGACAGTAAATCAAGAAACTATCACCTCTTAATTTTTACATCCCCAGAACTAACATATTTCTCAATGAGATCAAGGTTAGAAATACACAACATTTGGTATTGAGATGAGACAAAGACTCACTATATACTTCTATCACACCTTCAATTGCTGTCTTTCATACTAATTTTTATGTTCTGCACTTTGATAGATAATTGCAATTTGTGGTCCTCAATATCTTTCAGCACTGAAAAAAGGTTAGACCGATAGACTTCACACTTCCGATTCGCACATTCCAACTCATTAGTAAGTTCATTGATTTTCTTGTCCAAGTCATCCTGCCATTTCAAGAGAAGGTAACAAAAAAAAAAAAGTAAGCATCCAATCACGAATGTACCTACATGCAGGTGAATGAAAGATTGTCCAGCCAGCACTCATTATCAAACTATGAAATTTAAATAATGGTTCATTATAGAAATACATCAAGAAATTACAAATACGAAGTGATATAATATGAAAGAGAGTGGCAAGGAGGAACAGGTAAAAGTTGAAAAAGAACACACACAATTGCATATGTTTCATAGACATACCATCAACCTTAACAAATTAACGAAATAATATTGGAGTTATGAGCATGTTTATTACTGGAGGGTAACTTTTTTTTTTTTTTTGATAAGAAACCAAGACAAACTGTATTGTAGACTAAAAAGAATAGAGCACAGCCGAAGGGCTGAGGTAGAGAAAACCTTCCCCAGAACTAAACAAGGATGGCTTTCACTAGAAGATAAATCTAAGACTAATAAAAAACACACTATCCAAACATGGGTAACATAATCCCATGAAAAAAAAATCATGAGAAAGGATAATGAGGTAATCTGAAACACAAAATCTGTGGAGTGCCCACGCTATGCAGTGAGAACTGGAACTTAGAGATGGGGTTCTATCATATCAAAGTTTTATGCATATTGCACGATCCAACCAACAATAGTGTTAAGAAGTTGATCGGTTGGAATAAATGTAAAAGCAAGATTGAAAAAAACATGATTGCAAACTCCAATACTAAATCTTTAAGATGTTAAAAGGAAGTAGAAATCCCCCTTTTCTTCTAAACTAGATCTTGAATAACGAATTCCAATCAAATAAAAAACAGAACCGAGAGTGACAAAGAGAGTAAGGTCCTACCTCAGACATGTTCTTACCCAAGCTCCCGTCATGATTCCTGCTGCTACTATGATTTGTATAGCTTTTGTCATTTACAGGGTCCACTTTAATTCGCCCATTGATTGTTGAAAATTTTCCATCGTTCCTTGTCGTATGAGTAACCCTTTTAGCAGCCTCCTGAAGGGCATCCTTTGCCACATTATATGTGTCGACAGTCTTTGCTCCTTCCTCTATGAATTTAAAAGCCTCATGGCGTAGGGTATTGTATCTCACAGTATGAGATTCAAGATAGTTGTTGTAGATATCATTCACATGGTCCTCTAATATCACATTACTTTTCGCATTTCTTGTCCATCGTTTCAATATGTAATGAGATGGGAGTGTAAGAACATTGGTCACTCTGAAGACAGCCAAGATATGTCTGCACAGAAGACCTGAGAACTCAAACATCTGGCAACTACAACTTGCTCTCATCTCCAAAACGTTAAATTTCACGTAGTGAGCTTTATGATCCTCTCCAAATTTGGCCACTTGATAAGTTATAACCTCCCCATCATCATCAGCCTTTGATGCCATAAAAGTTAACGTGCCAACTAACTCCTCTTGAAACCTTGAGAACAGCTTCCTGGTGTAAAGCTCAGAAACTTGTTTTTCCATTGGAGATGGAGTATTCAGCACAGGAGAAGTGTTCATTGTATCATAATCTGCTTTCACTTCTTTCTCATTCCGACTCTCTAGAGCTTTTTCATACAGTTTGAAGAACTGACTCAAGTTGGTTGACGCATTCACATACCCATCAAAATATGAATTCATGCTATCACTTCGTTGTGTAATAGACATTTCAGCAAAGAAAGTGTCCCGCAAATACACTGGAACCCATTGCCTCCGAGCAGAGTAAATTGTTTGAAGCCACTCATGATCCCGGAGATCATATCTGTCAACAAGTGAAAGCCAGCAGGACTCAAACTCCTCAATGGAGTCAGTCAAGTTTACACATTTATGGAAGTCAGCTTCAAAGCTTGGATGTTTAAGGAACACATGAGACAGCATCTCCTGGCATTTCTTGAAAATATGCCATTTGCAGAAACGATGACGGGTCTCAGGGAAAACTTGTGTAATGGCTGACTGTATTACTGCATCATGATCAGTAGTAATTGACACAGGTGGGCGACCAGACATTGCCAAAAGCCACGTTCTAAATAGCCAATTAAATGATGCTTCGGATTCATTTATTAGAAAAGCACAACCAAACAACACAGGCTGTCCATGGTGATTCACCCCAGTGAAAGGAGCAAAGGGAAGACGATATCTATTTGATCTATAGGTAGTGTCAAATGTCACAGTATCACCAAAGTAAGTATAGTTCATCCGAGACTTTGGATCAGCCCAAAAGACATTGCCCACACACTGATCCTCCTCTCCCTGCACAGCATAGAAGAAGTTAGAATTCTCAGATTGCATTTGCCTTAAATAATCCAAAAGCAGTTGAATGTCCCCTTCTAAGCTCCTTTGGCGATTATTCCTCATATAGTTTCGACAATCCACCTCTGTAAATCCAACTTTACTGATTCCACCATACTCTTTTATTAGTGCTGACATAATTCTTCGAGGACCCATCCCAGCAGCTTGTAAAGTATCAATCAAGGTCTTTGCTGGACCTGATATTTGCCTATGAGACCGCAAGCAGTGCACCTGGTCAGGAGGAACTAACTCATGATTATGCTCTCTAACAAATCCAGAGACAACCCACTTCCCTGAATCATGCATCTTTACAGACAAGGATGCTTTGCAACCCACTCTGGTGATCGTTCGAGGACGCTTGATTTCTCTGTCTTTGGTTCGCTTCTCATTCATATTCCTAAAACCCTCTTTAGCACAAACAAATTGCCTTTGTATAATTGCTCCATCACGCCTAGACCGACGGGAGGAGCTGACACGAGTACTGAACCCAACACGGCGAGCATAAGAGTTATAAAAAGCCTTGGCAGCCTCTTCAGACTCAAATTCCATTCCTTCATATGGTTCAAGATCCAAAAGATCACCTTCAGGAAGATATATCTCACCACTGCCAGCGCCACCACCAAGACTACTCAAAGGAGGGCTATCAACCATTTCCTCATCCTCAATGGAATGATGCACAATAGTCATAGAGTAGTCATCTCCCTCTCTCCCACTGCCTCCACCCAATCCAATATCAAATTCAATCACCTCATTATCCATGTGAAACAGAAAATGTTCAATTCGAACTTATTTAACAAACTCTATACCGTTTCCAACCAGGCGAGTAAAAGTTGAGACTATAAAAGATCAGTCACTCGACAACAACAGCTCCCTCCTCAAACCCATCACAATCTATCACAGAACAGGAACATGCGAAGAGAGAAAAAGAAGATAACCGACCTCGCAACAGAAGCCAGCCATCTCATCTCATATTCGAGCGCCAACAACAATACCCATTGAATCAACCGCAAACACAACCAAAACCCATTACTCAAAAGAATCAATTATTATCATAAATGACCCAATCAACAACTCAGAAAAGCGAAAACGAAGCTTCACACAGTTGGGGTTTCGGGCTCGAAGGGTTGGAGGGGAGAAAAACCCTAAGAATGAAGTTGAATTTTGCCGGGAATCCAGAAGAGGCGGGGAAATTAGGGGGTTTAAACAGGAGGGGAGAGGGAAAAGGGTTGCACAGAGGAAAAGAGAAGGAGAAGCAGAGGGGAAAGATGGAGAATACCGTGGATGAAGTGGAAGATTGGATGATGATCGCAAAGAGACGGTGAGAGAGCGTAGAGAGTTGAGGTTGGCGATGGATTCTTCGTATGATAGCGCAGCTTCAAAAAATTGGGAGGTTTTGTTCCACTGGTTCGCCGATTACTCTCTCAAATGCTCGCATGCCGTCCCCTACGCCAGATTGAATTTGGAGTAATTGAACGCGTTAGGATTGAGATTCCATCCAATTGAATTTACCGTCATTTTTTTGTAGTTCAAACCTGTGGGATAGAGAGTTCGAACTCGTAATCTCTTCGTTAGAGAGATATGTCTTTGACCAGTTGATTTTGATTTGACATTTAACCATTGAGATGATACAACTATCAATTTTTCATAATTTTAGTTATCCCAAACATAGTTTAATTAACTATCAACTTTTCATAATTTTAGTTATTCCAAACATAGTTTAATTGGTTAAAACATATTTCTTCAACTAAAAGGTAAGGTATTGGGTTCGAATTCTCATCTCTACATAACGTTGAACTTCAAAAAAAAAAAAAAATCTTTAATAATTTTTTTATCGGAACATATGCTTTTAAGTCCTTGAACTTTTAAAATTATGTTTATTTTATTCTTGTACTTAAAAATTTTTCAATTAAAATTTTAAAATTTTGAGAGTTATGTCTATTTATACTTTTTTTAGTATGTCTATTTAGTCTCTTTACTATTCTAATAAACTCTTAACCTGTCAATTGATACAATTTAAAAAATTTAAAGACCAAATTTGTAATTTAACTCTTTTTAAAAAAAATTAATAGATTAAAATATATATTTTATAAATTTAAAAACTAAAATAGAGTAAATGTGAGAATTAAAAAAAAAAGACAAAATAAAAAAATACACCAATTATTTTTATTACACTAAATCCCAAAAATAGGGTTGTTTCGAAACTTTTTCTTAGATACTTTTTTTTTGTGTCCTTTACTATAAAAAGTAAGTAAATATGTCCTTGTATAAATGTTATTTACAGATTTTTTTTTTAGTGTGTTTTCACAATAACATATCGTTTTTATTTTCTTAAAAAAAATGTTGTTATTCATTTCAAAATCATAGATTTATGGAATATACACCAAATAATAAAACTAAGCAACACCATCACTTATTTCACTACCTAGGTTTGGCAATTTTGGCACCACTTCTTATGACAAGAGAATTTAACTACATTTTCACAATATTATAAAATAATAAACTTTGAATCTAAGGCCCCGTTTATTTCTCTTCAATTTGAATAAAGAGAAATCAGAATGAAAATCAATCGAATGAAATCAATCGAATGAAATCAATTGGAATGAGAATTTTATTCCTCTGATGCTGTTTACTAGGAGTTATCTTGAATCATAATAAAAAACTCATTCATGTTGTTTACTTTCATCTGTAATCGGAATCAAATAAATGATAA
>JAOANK020000006.1:1549072-1559309 GCA_026257165.2 Telfairia occidentalis
AATAGAGAATGAGATTGATCATCTTTTTGGAAGGAATGAAATTGTCCCCTTTTTTGGAGAGTGATTATCAAATTTGAAGTGGATCCCATGTTTGATTCTCTTTTATTAATTTTGTTAGACAGTATCAAAGTATCAAAGGCAATGAAAATTTTCATTCTCATTCATTGATTTCGACTAAAGGGAAGTAAACGGAGCCTAAGTGAATAGTTTTACTTTTGAACTTCACCTAAAATACTTCATATCAACAACGTAAAGATTGTCTCTTCATATATATTAAGTTTTTCTCTATCAAGCAAAGAACCAACCATACACCTCTTAAATAGTGTCATTCATCCATTCACTCTTTATGGAAGAACAATTATTATTAACTTCTATTCGCTCGATCACAAAATCTATCTGACACACCCCTCAACAATAGATTACATATTTATCTGTGATAACTAATACTTAATTAAGTACTCTTCGCCCTACCCATGAACAAAAATCATCTCTCAATAATATCAACTCACATTGTCAAACCGAGCATATCTCAACTGGTTAAAGACATATCTCCCTGACCAAAAAGTTATGAGTTCGAATCTTTCCACCCCACATGTTGATGTTGTTGAAGTAAAAAAAAAAAAAAATCACATTGCTTAATTTAATTCACTTTATAAATGACCACACACATTGCTAGGATATGACTTACTAGTAACTACTATTTTGTATTAGACGATTCGCCTTACAAATTTTACATGATTATATAATTTGATCACCGCATTAAGGTTTTGTCTACACAGCTAAATTTTAATATATTTTGATCAATACCACTTGTTATAACAAATGATCTCTATATTTTCAAAATAGAATACGATATTATTGTCTATATTTTGGATCTAAGACTGCATTATATTCCCACACTGATGAAAAATTAAATGTTTTTTTTTTTTGAGTTCAACAATATATGGGGTGGGAGATTCGAATTCACGACTTCTTGGTCAGGAAAATATGTCTTTTAACTAGTTAAACTATGCTCGGTTTGACAATAAAAAATAAAATATTGTTATTACATTATACCTTCATATTTCTCTTATTCCAAACGATCGAAACAAATAATAAGAAGGGCAAAAAAAAGCAGTAACAGTAGAGCTAATACGTAAAAGGCAAAGTTCTGAGTAAAACAAATTAAGGTTAAAGGTTAATACTTTGTTGGAAACTGCAATTACATGAATATATATATATATATATATATATATATGTTATTGTAACGTTCAGTTTACACAGAATAATCTTTTCAAAATGTATCTAAATTATCAACTTCTTCTTCCCCCCAGTTGATTCTCAAAGTACATAACCCACTTGAAAAAAATTGAAAAAAGAAAAAATAAATAAAAACCCTTTTCAACACACATTCACCAAACCCTAAAAAACCCTTCACATTTAATTCTCTTTGTTTCAAATATGTTTCTTTTTAGAGATTTTAATATAATTTTCAAACTCTCTTTATGGGAATTGAAATCCTCCTCCTCCAACAGTGGCATCAGAAACAGATGGTTTTGGAGGATTAATGGCTATCCAAAGAAGAGACAGTGTAATGGCAATCAAACCTGACCAAACTATCACAATTGTTGGTGTTTTTCCTCTTCTACCCATCAACCCTTTTGCAAAAGGGTACAAATGGGCCAACACCCAAAAGCTAAAGAAAGCCCCACCTATGAACTTGCTCCATTGTGGCACTGTGCTATAAATAGTTCTTGAGAATGCCACTGCAATGGCTATTATGTTCATCATGGCTATCACTATCGGAGGTACCATTAGGGATGTCCATTTTACTAGGTACAAGTCGGCGTAGATGTCTTCGTTTTCGTCTCCCGACGACTTCGACGTCAACGTAAAAGAGATCTCAATCCCCGCAATCACCTTTAGCAGACCTTGTACCACGGCCGCTAAGTGAGCAGATGTGCCTGAGATCAAAGATGTAAATGTTAATTCATATCAATGGAAAATGTCGAGGTCTCAAATTTATGAAAGTATTAATAGGTATGTTGAGGGATATTTTATTCTTGCCTGAAATGAGCCAAAACTGTTCATTTCTCCACCACTCTTCCAACCCAATGCCTGACCATTTCACCTCCAAAATGGCTAAGGAGATTAGACAGATTGTTATGATGAGAAGGTAGACCAAAAAGGTGACATTCAACGTTTGGACGATGAATTGGCCGGAGAAGAGCGAGAGCGCAGGGAGGAAGCAATAGACGATGAGGAAGATCGAGGTGAAGGGATAGATACCAACATTGAGGTATGCGAGGCGTTGGAGAAACTTGAGGCGTCTCGTCGCGAGCAATGCATTGTTTCTTGAGAAGAAAATCTCGACCGAACCTGTTGCCCACCGGAGCACTTGGTGGAGTCGATCTGTGAGATTGATCGGAGCTGACCCACGGAATGCATCGCGCTTGGTAATGCAGTAAACAGAGTGCCATCCACGGTTGTGCATGCGATAACCAGTGACGACATCCTCTGTCACTGATCCATAAATCCATCCAACTCGTTCTCCCCATTCGGTTTTGTCTTCGTACCTGTTCAATGGAGCCATGCACAATTTTTACAGTGTGGCCACGGTTGTTTGAAAAGTTTCAATTATATCTATTATGTTTTAACAGTTTTCAATTATGTTATTCTATTAATGGATATTAAATGTGGTTGAATAAGCTCATGAACATGATACTTAAAATTGAAAAATGTTAAAATGTAAGAATCAAAACATTTTAAACAACAAAAATTAAATCGTAAAGAAAAAAAAAACCATGCAAACAGTTGCGACTAAAACATGTATTTAGTGATCTATAGTTTTATGGTCTATTTGGCATGACTTTCAATTTAATCGTAATTTAAAAGTTATTTTTGAATAAACACAAGGCAGATGGATTATCTAAAAATAACTTAAAAGTGATTAATTGAAAATTTTCAAAATACATAATAAGAAAAAAAACATATTTGCAATTAATAACATTGCTTTTGAAGGTAATGTAATCAAATAAATTTATCATAAAAAATATTTTTAAAAAATAAAAAATATAAATACTATATTTATCTATATTTCTTTATGTAAAAGAAATGTCAAACAGACCCTAAAATTAATCAAGAAACTATACCAAACACAGTTTAAATTGTTAATTTTTAAAAGAATGCTTGTAAAAAAATATTTTTAGTTCAAAAGCATTTTTTTCCATAGTTATTCCAAACACACCCTTAGTTGAGTATCATACCAGCAAGAAATGACCGAGACGGCTTCAGCAACAGTTGCAGCATCGAGTGGTTCACGTGGAACTCGAAGGGCACCGGGAGGCCGTCCATACTTGACAGCAGAATGATCAGCAAGAGGGCGGCCTTGAAACTCTGAAACTATTATAGATTCAGCCAGCATCGTAGAATTTCCAAAACGCTTGGGAAGTAAATTCACATCAAGGTCAGGATCAAAATCACTGGCTTGCAAAGGTTGTGTTTCTGATTGATCATTTTTATGCTTAATCTTATCAGGTTGCGGCGGGTCGAAACCGTAGAGCGCAAAACGCCTAAACATACAACCCGTTCCGACGTACACCGGACCTTGAACACCATCAAGTGCTCTCATATTGCCATCAAAGAAGACAGTATTATGATTGGCATATCGATCCGAAGGATCAATGCCTTCAAATCTTTGAGGGAATTGAATGTAACAAATATCTTCTCCACCACGGTCCATCATAAAGCACATTCCTTCACGAATGGCTTTGCAATTGTAGACGTAATGGTCACAATCAAGGTTGAGAATGAATGGACCATTTGACAAAACAGCTGAAGATCGTACAAGTGCATTCATGGCACCTGCCTTCTTGTTATGATCATATCCGGGTCGTTTCTCACGAGATACGTACACAAACATTGGAAGACGAATGTCGACATCGGTAAAGTCGATGATCTTCTCATCCGTGCTCCCCATTAATGGGTCGTGGCTTGGAGGCTTCAACATCACCTATTAAAAAGTGATAGACAAAAATTTTAGAGAGAGCAAAAAGTTAGAAAGAGATTATGAGATAAAAGTTCATTCTAGTGAGAAAGACCAACAAAAAAAAAAAGGTTAGAAAATAGACGTAGACAAAATTTTAGAGACAAAATGACTAAAATTTTAGAGAGCAAAAAATTGTAGATAAATAAAGTTAAAGAGAATGAATGAAAAAAAAGTTTAAAGATAAAAAATATTTTTTACCTCAAAATTAAGGCAAAAATTAGTGAAAAAGAAGGGTATTTTTTGTATAAAAATAATAATTATTTTTAAAAGTGATTTTCGACCTATCAATTTTTTCTGAAATCACTTTTGAACTATTATCAAACATGCTTATTTTAAAAAAGAAAAATTATGTTGACAACAATACAAGTGATTTTGCTCATGTTAAAATTATTTCTGAACATGTTAAAAAAAATTAGCATTTTGTTTTTATCTTATGGAATTTGTTTATATCTAACAATCGGAGCATAGATCAATGAATAAAACATACTACAAGGATGGATGGTTTGATCTCCTAAACCTACCATGGTTGAACTAAAAATAAAAATAAAAATATTTATCTACATATACCTGAAGAATTCCTGCATGGTCACCCTTAGAATGTTCACTAGCAGGGACAACCCAAGTACCAGGCCAATGGCTGCCATCAGCCATCCATGTTGCTTTCTGAACCTTAATTGGCTCCATAGCATCTGCTCCTGTTTCTCTCATGTGCTTCCACATCTTCATCTCTTCTCTCGCATTGAAAGCATCCGATCGCCTCCTAATCGAGTCTGGGAGCCCGTTCGTTCTCACCTTAAACTCATCGTACTCCCGCTTGATCTTCCTTCTATCCTTCACAAAATCCGACCTACTCTTATTCTTTGTTGGATCCACTTTTAAGCTAAAATAGCTTTCTGGATTTCTCGGCTCGATATTGTGCTTACGACAGAATGGTACCCACAAATCTGCAAAGCTCGCAGCCTCGGCCATCGCCTCGAATGTCAAGAGCGCGCCGCCATCATCAGAGATGTAGCAGGCAAGTTTTTCAACAGGATAATCAGCTGCAAGAATGGATAATATGGTGTTGGCCGTTACAAGAACTGGTTCTTTGTCAGGATCTGCAGTGGATACGAACATGTCGACTCCCGGAAGGTCGGAACGACCGGTGGGATTTGACGGAGATGGCGCATCGAACTTGTCGTAAAGGACTTGAAGATCGGTTGCACGGTTGACGGGGCATAGCTTCGGAATTTGATCGAGAATCCAAGAGAAAGCAAACCATATTTCGCATACTATAGACATAAGCCACAACCATACTGCATCCTCATTTGGATGTTGCACTCTCCAGTGCAGAAAGAAACCTAACACCACAAGCCTTACCAATATCAGCAGCCTACAAAAAAACAAAAAAAAAAAGAATTTAAAATTGAAAAGATGGTTAAAAAATTGCAACACTTTGATCAACATTCACGTCTAGAACCTGTAAGGACTAATAATGCTTGCTGGGATCGGAAACGTTCGACTGAGGGGTTTCCATGGTTTGTCCATCGACTCCATCATCCCTTCATGAAACTTGTCGTCAGCACCATCTCCATAGCCATCATCTTGTGACCAATATGCATTGCCAACTCCATAAGTTCCTTTCGACTCAAATAACCACTTGTTATGATCAAACTCTCCGTTTTGGTTTAGTTTCATCATCGACATGTTTTGCGAACCGCCTTTAGACCCGTCTGGTCCTTGTAATTGTAATGCTCCACTTGAATAGTCATTAGAATCGTCCTCATAGTCACCCACTTTATATGGCTCTTTGCATCCTGGACAGAGTCCTGTTTCCTTTATCGCATCAAGATAACAGTCTCTACATATTCTGAACCTGTATAAACGTAACAACATTCAAAAGTATTCTTGTAAGAATCTTTTTACTAATAAGTATATATCACTTAAAAGTACTACTTGAGAGAATCATAT
The DNA here is from genome assembly GCA_026257165.2 of Telfairia occidentalis. NCBI lineage: Eukaryota > Viridiplantae > Streptophyta > Magnoliopsida > Cucurbitales > Cucurbitaceae > Telfairia > Telfairia occidentalis. Next base: position 1,555,050 of record JAOANK020000006.1, read on the forward strand.
GGAAGAATGTAGATGATTAGAGAATGAAAAATAATTGAACCTGCATTCACAAGGAGTGATATCGTTGCCCCGCTCGTCCTTCATGACCTTGCCATCACAAGCAGGCATGGCACATGAAGAGCCTTTAGCACCGGCCATTTGAGGATGGGTCACTTCCGAATCTATCACCTTGTCCATGAGATGTGCTCGCGTCACACTGTTGAATCCACCAGTAAACAACGAGTTCGAGACGTATTGCTCCTCCGCTTTGGTGGCTACCGACGAATCCATCGGTTGATTATCTGGCGTCGGAGGAATATGCACCGTGTAGTTAATATAATCCCCCGAAATCTCTCCCGACATGTCGAGATCTTCTCTCGACAAACTAACATACCGGCCGCTCGATGTTCTTCGCGCGAACTTAACTGTTTGTCCACTCGAACCCCGGTTGCTTGTATTATTGCTTGACCCGCTCGGGCTGCGAATGGCTTTCTTTGATGTTTGGTTGGTTAAAGTTGCCATTGTTGACGTTCTCCTTAGCTCCAAATTTCTTCTGGTTTCAATCCAAATTCACTTCACTTTTTTCTTCTTCCTTCAGGCCGGCTCTGCCTGTAAAAACCCATTTTTCCTCTGCAAATCCAAAAAACTCCAAAGCAAAACCTTCAATTTCACGAAAAAAAAGTTCCTTTTCGGCTCACAGACAGGAATAGGAATGGGAAATGTGTTTGAAAATTACAAGTTTGTGAGAGAAAGGGTTGGGAAATTGGGATCAATGGTGGGGCATTGTTCCAAGAAGTTCGGAGAGCATGTGGTGGAAAGTGGGAAATATGATTGACGGAGAGAGAGAGAGAGATTGATCCAACGGTAGATGTTTTTTTTTTTTTTTTGAGAAAGGCCAAGGATTTTTTTTTTTTTGAGTACGAGAAAGGCCAAAGTTGATCGGAGGCTAAGTTTAGAAATGTTCTGTTACGGATTTTAAGGATTGTGTTTGTGTGGAGGAAAACAGAAATTTTTTTTATAGGCTTCCATTGACAGTTAATTCGGTTATTTAGCTCAGGTAGTCCTCCAATTATAATGGGTTTTCATAAAAATATAAACAAAATCAAGGAAAAATTTTCAAAATTAAAGAGTAAGGATTTTCAGTTTTTTTTTTTAAATTATTTAATTTATTTATACCTTTCTGAAAGGTTATCGATGTAGTATATTTTTTTTTTAGTTCAACAACATTTGAAAGTAAGGGGATTCGAACCCATAATAGCTTAAGATGTGTCTTTAATCAGTTGAGCTATGCTCGATTTGACATCGATGTAGTGTATTAGTTGTTGATCTATGTCGTTGTTGGCTTTGTTACTTAGTTTATGTAACCAATTTTATCTTTTTCTTATATAGGTGAAGAGGATTCTAACTTATCATTAATGAGAGATACTAAATGATTAGTTATTCTAATTAAATAATAATAATTAAATATTTAATTTCATTCAAATTAAACTATAAATTTGAATAAATTGTGAAAGTTAATACACTCCATTACTTCATTTTTTTTTTTAATTTTATAATTTATGATAATTAGCTGCAGAGATTCTTGTGATTCTTGTGATAGACGAGATTATTTTTATGGAGTATTCATTCTTGTTGCATTGTGTAAAAGTTGAATAATTTTGTAAGTGCTTGATTTTGTAACTAAGTTGTTTTTCTTTTTTTTTTTTAAGATTTCTTCATGAATAATTTTAAAATTTTATTTTGAAGAGATATTAATTTTACCCTTAATTCATTTTGATGATATTGAAAATTTAAAGTTTAAAACTGACTCACCAAATTAAATATAGGAATACTTATGATTTTTCTCAAAAATCCAAATTTACCCAATCATCCTAATCATGGAGTATAATATTCATCGCAGGTTGATATTTTCATTAAACAAAAACTTAGTTTTCAAAAACTAATTTTTTTTGTGTAATGTGTTTGGATAATTGATTTTTAAAGCATATATTATTGAACTATATCAACTATATTTGTATAACTAATTATATTTTAATAGTAAGTTTATAACTTTGTAGAAGTTAATACTTATGATGATATTTATAGATCGAAGTTTATGTGTACGTAATTTAGATTTGTAATATAGTTTGTGAATGTCAAATTTGTAATTCACATAGATCCCATTTTCTAACATATAATACACATACTTAATCTAAGAGAATTTCAATTTCACACACAATAATCAGATCAAGAACCAAACAACATTTACATAAAACTATATAAATCAGAAAAGAAAATGTTCTCATACAATGGAAAAAGAAATTAATGAAACAAATAATATTAGAATGATCTGGATCCAATTAGCAGGGACTTTTGATCCATCACCCAAACAAAAAATAACATGTTTTGAATTCTCCATTAATAAATATTGATGATGATGAAGAATTTGGAGATATTCAGAACGTTGTTGAATTTTCTCGGGAAAATGTGTTTGATTTTCCTCCTTCCCAAACACATTGTAACGAAATTTTCTTAAAGCTTTTCAGCTTTTTTCACAGTGTCGTCGGAGGCCTTGATGCATTATTGCCACTCCAACCATACCCGTCGCCCAGAAAGCCGAAAGGAACTCCGCCGCCGCTGCCCGACTCATCGCCGAGCTGCCCACCTCCTCTGCCTGTAATTAAAGTATATTAAATTTATGTTGACATGTGAATTTTTTTTAATTCGATAATATGTAAGGAATAGGGATTCGAACTTCTCAACCTTTTGGTGGATGATACATATCTTAACCAATTGAAGTCGTCAACGTTTCATATAATCATGACTATGAGTTCAACATTGACATAAAAAGTAATCAAATTTTCATTATATAGTAAAAATAACGATAAAATATATAAAATGTTAATTATAAATCTCTATTAAGTTATACATTTATATTCACTCACTATTATTAATTCATACATTATTATTATCTCATGAATTACAAATTTCATTTATCTTTGATCTTGTAATGTCTATCTTGACAATCTTATAAAAGTTTTCGAGATTAAACTTATAATTTAACACATACCTATTTTATTGATATCCTTATTGACATTTACATAAAATAGAATTTCTTAATTTTTGGTCGATATGGATATTTAAAACCGTACCAGTAAGGTTTGAGGAAGAGGATGCTTGCAATGGCGGTTTAGGCTCAGCCAACGGCAGTCGATCGTACGCAGCATTAGTAAACGACGCAGCCATTAACACAACCGGACCCAACGCCGTCAACGGCCCGACGACACTTCCTCCAACCACCTGCCCTTGCCCGCCTGACAAGTAAATCGTCAGCCCGCAGACACCCGGAGGAGCCGGCGGCGGCAACGCCGTACCGGTCAGAGACACAATCTCAAACGTCCCGTGGAGGGTCATGACGGTCCCCGACGGCGTCGCTGGCTGGCGCAAGTTGACGTTTGTGACGGCACCGGTACCGGCGAGAATGCAAACGCCGTGGCGGCGGTGCTTGGCGTAATTCTCAACAGTTTCGACCACATCAGAGCCGGCGGCAACCTCCAGCACGTGGGATCTCAGAGCATTGGGGCTGTCACGTGTTACGATCACCGGCGGTTTCGGTTTGTTTTTGGAGCCGGCGGGGCGGCCTCGAGGGCGGCGCGTGGACGAACCGCTGCCAGTGGAGATGGTTGGATCGGCTGAATTGAGGCTTCGCCGGTCACTTTCCGGCGTGTTGTTGGGATCGGCGAGATGGGTTTTGGAGGATCCTTGAAGTTGGAGCTCCGATCCGAGAAATTGATCGGCGTAGCGAGAACCGGACATTGTTGTCTTCTTTGTTGGTGTTTCGATAAAATCCTTTTCTTCTTTATATCGTTAATGAAATTGAAAGAAAGAAATTGTTCTACCTGTCGAGAGATGGAACTGGACATGCCTTAAAAAAAAGGGGTACTTTTTGGGCGGTTGGCCGTACGAGAGATAAATTATAATAATATTTCAAATCTATTTTTCCATAGTTATTAAGAGGCGCAAAAAAATTTTAATCTCTCAAAGTCAAATTATGATGGTCTCGTTGGATTAACTCATGTTTGATTTAGATTTAAGTCAGATGGGTTGAAGAGAGTATTGAATAAGTATATATTTGATGATAAAATTATATAGTAATAATCAATATGATTATTTTTTAAAGTTTACAGACTAAAATAGACATTTTGAATGTTCTTAGACTAAAATAGGAGAAATTTGAAAGTTCAAGAACTAAAATTGATATTTAAAAATTTTCTGGACCAAAATAAAATAAATTTGATTTAG
>JAOANK020000006.1:1566357-1577199 GCA_026257165.2 Telfairia occidentalis
ATTCCACTCACCCTTATTTATAGATCAATTTTCCTTTCAAAGCGTTAATTCAAGTTTTGATAAATGATATAGTTTCAAATATATGAATAAGTATGTATTTAAGTCACATAAGTTGAGGATAAAAATCGAACAAATAAATATTATATGATAAAATTATACACCAAAGACCATAAAATGATTATATTTTATAAGTTTAAGGACTTAAACAGACATTTTAAAAGTTCAGAGACCAAAATCGAACAAACCTAAAAGTTTAGGGACCAAAATGGATATTTAGAATGTTCAGGAACCAAAATATAACAAACTTAAAAATTTAGGGACCCATATGAAATTTCAACTTAATAATTATAAGAAATAAAATCACTGTATATATTTCATTAATTATTATGTTATTTTACTATTTTTATACATTGTGAAAATTAAAATGGGAGTGGGTAAAGGATATGAACCAAATTATTCAATGAAAGTCAAAAAAATTCTAGGTAACAAAAAAAAATTGCAACCTAACAACAAGAAGTATTGATTTAATGTGCTATAAATGTAGTTAGACATATGTGAACGCTATGTGCTAATGTTATATCCACTTGTTGAGTCTAAACAATATTTGTTGTGACGTATCAAAATAAATTTCTTATCTCTAAATTGATATCAACATCCTCAATGCAATAACATATTGACTAGAAGAGTGAGATTTCGCATTTCTAATCACAAATTCGTACCAAATTCAAGACATTTTCCCATTCTTCCCTCTTCATTTTGATCTTTTCTATTCCACTTTTTCATTACCGTTGTACCAAGACCATTTAATAAAAATCTCGACCGAGGTATCAATCTCACAAAACTATTTAACCTAACAACAATTATAACTGATTAACTCACAAAGATCGAAGAAGCATCTTCCTTTTTAAATAAGGATTTTTTTATGCTAAATCGAGCATAGCTCGACTGGTTAAAGCATGTCTCTTTAACCAAAAGGTCATGGGTTGAAATCTGCCATGTTGAACTAAAAAAAAAAGATTCCTTTAGGAAAAATATTTTTTTTGTCCCATTAGACGGAAAAAAATTTCTGGTAAGATGAATGGTCTTCATTTCTCTCTTATATATCTTTCAAACTTAATCATCAAGCGACTTTCACCTATCACTATCATCATGAGTGTTCCTATTGTCAATATCTTAATTCTTGTTGGTATGCACAATACACACACGTACACGTTTTCTCACAATGAATATGAGGAACCACTCGTTCAATACACATCTTTTTGCAACTTAGAAAATGAGGAATTTTTTTTAAAGGGAATTTATCATTAAAAAAAAAAGCAATAACTTTCTCATAAGTCATGGTTGTGGATCATTCAAAGTCAAAGGCTAATTCAAAACGACATGTTTTTATAGGGAACTTAAACTCACAATTCCTAGAGCTTTTGAATTGTGCAACCACAAAAGAAGTAAGCGACGTCTTTCTCTTTGAAAGAATTTAGATTGTTTATATAAAACATGTGGTTTGTGAATTTTTTAATCAATTGAGTTATGTTCAAATAAGTATTTATGATATAAAAGGTTAAAATACTATTTTAATCTCTAATTGAAAGTACTAAAACTAAATTTAGACATTTTCAATATACAGAGACTATAATAAAACCATCACCAAAGTATAGAGATTGAAATAGTATTTTAGGTGATATAAAAAGTATATTCCGTACCTTTGAATTTATAAAATCAAAATTTATATGGACTTTAGAAATTAGTAGATGTGTAATTTAAAATATATAAATCCACGAGTTCATTGTTCAATCTATACTTGTCGTCTTGTCTTAACTTCAAGTTCTTCAACATGTAAGATAATACTTTTTTTAGCTCAACATGTAGGAGTGAAGATTCGAACCCATGACTTCTTGGTTGGAGGTATGTCCTTTAACCAATTGAATTTTGCTCAGTTTAGCCAATGTAAGATAATACTTGGTGAAGGGTTCAAATCCAATTTTATGCTAAAAAACAATGGGATCCATAAACAATGAATCTCTGTTTGAGAATTTTAATCCAGGTTTTGTTAACCACCTATACCTAATTATCAAAAATAATTAAAAAAAAAACAAAATCTCCTAATTTTTAAACAAAAATTCTGCAAAAAGACTTCAATTATATCCTCACCAATGACTTAGTTTTATCTATAAATAAGGGTATTTAAATAACAAATATTTGTAAATAATAATTTCAACATATGATACTGTAAACCAAGTTATGCAATTATAGTTCTTAAATTAATTTGAAAATAGTAATAAACCATTGGAGGGGTGAGAATTTCCAGGAACAATTATTTACAATCCCTCAAATCCTCAGCAATGGAATTAATTCAAGGAAAATTAAATCTACAAATGCTAATCATATGGGAATTCAAACCCCAAAAAAGGAAGCAATAAATCAAAAAATTTCCTCTCAATTTTATATTATGAATACTAGCACATACATTCTCTTTACTAGGCAAAAATTTTGGGACTTGGCAAATATTCTACAAAATAATGTGGCTGCCTCCACCCTGAAGCCACCTAGTTATAAATTGATTTACAATGGAATGCTAAGTATACCAGAAAGAATATATATATATATATATATAATCTTATTATTGCATAATTATTGGACCTATACATGATTGAAATATGCTGCTCAAAACAAGCTGAACTTCTCCAGAGCTATGTTCACTCCTCACAAGATCTACCAACAATGGAAATAGTTGTGGAACATACCTTTTAAATAGATCCCTTTCAAACCCGCATACGACCCGCAATGCCGAGACAACTAGCGATGTCCGGGCAGCCAGTTCCTCCTTCTTTGCGGAGCCCAGTGGGAGAATCCAATGTAGCACAGGCTGGTTAGTCTCTTTCCGCTCACCCGGCGTCCCGGTACAGTTCAAGTAAATACGCAAAATTTGTTCACATACTGTGACAAGTTGTGATTCTATGAGAGTTGCATTGGTCATAGCAACACTATCCGCGAGCATATTCTGGAGAAAATTGAGGTAGTTCTGATAAGACTCGTTTTCGAAGTGAACCACAGGAGGATCGGATATCTCCAAGATGGAGCAAGCTTTCTGTAGCTTCTTCTGAAGGATTATCTCAGAATTCAGTTTCTGGGCATGTGTGGCAATGGATGAAAAGATCTCAAGAATGATGGAAATGTTGGCTTCTGAGAAAGGTTGGCCATGGTTCTTGTACAGATCAGTAATGACCTGGGGTGTGAAAGAAACAAGGAAAAGTGTTATAGTCAATAAAAGTAGCTTTTTTTTTTTCCTTTTTTGAAGCCTGAGAAGGAAGATAACCTGTATGATGAGAAGTTGCATTGCAATATGACTCTTCATTCTCGAAGCTATGTAGGAGGCCATTTGCAGATCGTCGTCATCAAAGCCATCAGTTGACAAACCTTGATCAGAAGCCACATCCACATCATAGTAAGATTGAGAAATCCCGGGCACGTTGACATCATCCATGGTTCTCAGGACCTTGATAAATCCAGGCACGGTTAGTGTGGCCGCTTCCTTCAAAGCAAGAAAAATCTCCCTCCACTCGTTTTCGGAAAGCCTGCTACCTAACTCGCCTGCCAAACGCATTAATGCAGCAACGCCCGTGCTGGCAGGACCCTGGATGGGACTCCTGATGAATCCCGTCAAAATCGCCACCACGCCCGATAGTTGGGACCTTATTACATTGAAAAAACTAACGAACAGATCTACTAAACACTCTGCTGCCACCACACAGGTATCAGAATCCCATGTACTTCCTTCTGAATGTTCATCACTTTCATTCGCGTCCACTTCTTTCTTGTCATACAAAGAACTGAATATGGGGAAAACTACGGTATTGATAACACCAATCCAAAATTGACGCGAGAATAGATGACCGTGATCCTTTAGGATATTAAAAAGTACTTCCAATGAACTTTTTCTGATTGGTGATCTAGGATCAGAAGTTAACTTCGATAACCCTGAAAGGATAATGGAAAAATATGTTATATTGATTCTAACCCAAATTGTGTCTTCACAGGATAGAAACATGGAAGTCTCACATGTACATTCCAAAGCATCAAAACTGACAGTTATATTTCTGCAATTCGATCAGTGTGGGCAAAAGTATAAATTTGCTCACTGATTTTGATGCAAGGACATAATGTCACCCACGGAAGAAATGATAACACTAACAGCTGATATAGCATAGAGAACTTCAATCATCAAATTTATTTATCCCCATAACAAATAGTATTAGAAAAATGCATCAAAAAGTGAGTTCACCAAATTCTGTATGTATAATGAAAACAATTGCATCCCGTCCATCAAAAATCCAGTTTTAACAGCAGTTTTACCTGCGAGCAAAGGAACCCAATAGGAAGCATAATCATCCTTATCCGTGGGTGTGGATGCGGGTGAGGGAGCATCTAAAGAATTGGATGAACCATTATCTCCAGCCATCTCATAGCAAACAAGTCCCCCTTCTGCAAGTTTTACAGCACAAAACCGAAGGAATGCAATGGCATTGAGACTGACATCACTATTAAATCTGCTATTTGTGAACGTAATGAGACATCGAACACAATCAGTAAATGTTGTAGTTTCAGTCTCAGTTATATAAGGAAAATATTCACGAACTATTTTTTCCATAGTTTCAAAGGCCAATAAGACGATATTCTTCCGCTCATCAGCAGCAGCAGCAGTGAAAACCTGAGAGAATAGATGAGTTGTAAGGTGCTCATATTAGATGAATGCCCGATTGTACTCATCGTAAAAGATAATTGTAATTTGTTGAATCTATTTAATATTCCTTGTCTAGAAGCATGCATAATATAATATGTTAAAGAATTAATAAAAGGATAAAATTAATCCGAACCTAATGGCTTAAATTCTAAAATTCTATAATTTGGATTCTCAATTCAATTTTTTGCACTGACATCCCAGATTCCCTATTTATTTTTTTTATTTTTTTTTAGTTCAACATGTGAAGATAGGGGATTCGAACTCATGACCACTTGATTAGAGATATATGTCTAAACCAGTTGAGTTATGCTCGGTTTGGCAGATTCTCTATTTAAATTAACAGTCCATGTGTATAAACTTTCCATTCTAGCAAACCAGTACGTAAGAGCACTGTAACATCCAATTTTATTACTGATGTTTGAAACATACCATAAAAACACTTTTCCATCCAGATTTCACATTATTGACGCGACTGAGAACCATCTGCGAAATGCACCGAACTATTAATTCCCTAATTTCCGTGGAGCTGCTTTTCTGCATAACAATTACGAAAGGTCTAAGAAATTCATTCTGGAAGTTATAATTTGCAAGCTCCTCACGCTCCAGAAATTTCATTGCCAGCTGCCTCAGTGAGTCCATCACAAATATTGCAACTGACAAATTTTCTGATAAGCCAACTGACACAAAGAAATCAGAGAGAACATTCCACATGCGAGACCACACCAATCTGATGCGGTTCATGTTGTAATGCCTGCAAAAGAAACAATGTTCTGCGATGATTTTCCCATTCCATTTCTAAACGTTCGTACAAATTATACAGATGTTTTCCATGAGGTTAAATATGATGGATACGTCAGAGAGAGTTTAGAGGCAAAACATAATGAAAAATTGAACATTACCTAACTGGATATTGAAAAATATATAATAAATATCATTATATAAAAAATTCTTTAAACCTAAAGACTTCATTACTTTAGAACATTAAACGCTAAGCAGATGAAGTAACTTAGGGTAAAGACAGAGATCTTACGCCACTTCAACTAATTTAGTGAGGCTGAACACACGTGGGTCTGTTGGTGACTGCAACTCAGCAATAGAAACTTTGCAAAGGGCCTTAACAAATGCTACTATTGCTTCACTGTTCAAGCTTTGACTATGAGCAAATACGTGGTTCAGCTCAAAATTGCCTATTTGATCCAGCAAATTCAAGTTTGAAATAAGGTGGTTAATCTGTTCAGGAGTAACTAGTCCTGGAGAATTCACTCCAAGAGAGGTGCTGTCATATGAACCTCCCCGAACAACGGCCATAACAGCTGGATTTTGGAGACCTTTTTTCTTCAGAGATGATAAACCCACCGACTTCAGTGTTTTCTCTTCAGCTTCAACATTTGATGAAGTCAAAAATGATGCATCAGGTGGCGCACCCTCTCCCAACAATTGTAAATTCTCAATTCTAGAGAGACATGTAAATATGTGTTCCCATGCCTCTTGAAGAAAATTACCATCCTCTATGGCAATTGATATTATTGCCTGCACGTGTGCCGATTTAGGAAGGAAAAATATATTTTTAATGAAAAAAATCCCACGTACTTGCAAGAGTTTACCATACAACAGAATTTTAAAAACCACACAGTATGTAGTTAGCTCTTCACGTATAGTACAAAATGATCTGAGAGACTAAACGTATCCATAAATTATTGTCTTCCTTTCTAACTCTTCTAAGAAGGCTAATTACTTAACAGTGTTTACTGTTTGCCCATCAGGCCATTCTGATAAGTTCAAGAGTTAGGAGATGTTTGATAAGGATATGCTTCTTCTAAACGGTGGAAAAATGGGCATCCTTTTTATAGCATATACAAGCCACCATGTTTTTTCCGTTTTATTAATTTGGTTGGGTAATCGCACCTGCAGTTTCTTTTCAAGGGACATTTTTTAGGGGAAAAAAGCATTCTGTTTTAATGATGAGAATGTGCATACCTTCACAGCGTCAACATTTTTTTGTTTCATATCTGCAGCACAATGAAGATAAGTAAACTTAGCCATGGATGTCACAAAAGCATCTCTTTGAGTCTGCAAGCCCATCACAGCTGTAACATGCACAGCATGCCGAAAGCCTAGTAAGCATTGAGAAGTAGCAAGCTTATCATCGCTTTGGTCAAGAGTCACACTGAATGCCGCTAACATAGGACCCCAGCAGACTTCCACCATAAACCTCAATATTGTTACATCAGTCACAGCATGATAAGCAGATCTGCAAATCCAGATGATAATAAGTTCCCTCTTTCTATTAAGACTAAGTTCCTAATCTTTTAGGCACCCCAACCAAAAAAATAAAATCTTCAATTGACAAATATAGATTATACCACATAGACATGGCAGATCAATTCGATCAAAATCCACTATAAACCAACGGAAAACAAGAACAAGTGCTACTCTATCTAATACAGATGGAACTAATAGTGAAACCAAAAGAGCTTTGCAGCTTCAAATTACTATGGGAAAACTATTGCCACAAACAAAACTCGTATTCTCACAAGCAGATCATAAATATAAACTAAAATTCCATTTCATAGCTTACTCAGATTTTCCAGACTTCGCCTTAAACTGCTCCTGTATGTGTCTTATAAGAAGCCCATTTGCACCAACGGCTTTTTCTTCTGTCTGCTTCCAAGAAACAAGATTGAGGATACCATCCAAGCCCAAGAGTTGGTTGATGCTAGTTGCCTGCTTACTTTGTGATGCTGAAGAATCAGAATTCATCTTAATTTCATTCCTAACAATTTGATCATAGAGAGCACCAAGATACTCATCAGGTAAATCCTTGCCATCATCAATTCCTCGATTATTCCGGATAAAATCAGCTTTTTTCATCTGAATATCCAACCAGTTGCACAATAACAGTCAGAAAAATGTCTAAATACAGTACAATTAAAAAACTCAAACTTCTTATATCACTGTGTAAATAAAACTAAGAACGAAAAGAAGCAGTATATGTTATATGTACGGAAATAGTTGCATATGTTCACCAGTTACTAAAGAAGGCAGAATTCTCCAGAAATAAAGTTCTGTAATTCTTAAAATGCAATGAAATTTCTGTTTCTTAACCAAAAAAAAAAAAACCAAACAAACAAACAATAAGTCTGACAATATATCTTCTATGAAATTATTCATCATGCATGCATTAGCGGCCCTTCATATCTATCTCTCTCCACTATGAGAAAGAGACAGATCCCCAGGCTACAATGGTTTTCAGATCAGAACCATATCAGACATAAAAGCCCAAGGGGGAGTGCCCGTGATCAATTAGGTCAGAATGGCCGGCTCTTTTAGGTACTTGAGGACTGTTCTGGATCATTTAATTTTATTGCTTCTATGAACGTAGTAGCAAATAATCCCAATGTGTTAGTGTTATATAAGATAGATGTTGCATAATTAATTGGTTTTTAGAAATTATTTCTATCCCTTCTGAATGAATAACCCACGCTGTCTCACAATCAATGCCATATGAAAGCTCCACAATATGATTTAATCAAAAAGACAAATAGTTTACAGGTTGGTCATTGAAGATAACCTAAATAACATCTAGCTTTACAAGCAGGCTCTTAAACATGCAATGAACAATCAAATGCATAAGTCAGAGCCAAACCTTATCTTTCACCATATTATTATGAGCATCTGTGTTCAGCATTATTACAGAATAAGCAAGAACATAAGCAGTATCTGCACTTGTAAATGAACCAGGGTTACATTTACAATACCGCTCAGCAAACTTCTCCATGATGCGGTCAATCTTTTGTGCCTCTCCAGGTAACCTGAAGCCTCGCAGGAAAAATCTAATAGCTTCACCAAAATCCATCACTTTAAAATTAAATGAATCTACATAAGCATGCATAACTTTCAAAGGGAACTCCTCCCTTTCACCCAAATAATCCCCAATGACTGTTTCATTCAGGCCGTTAGTATTCTTGAGAAAAGACGCCACTTCTTCAGGAGAACCACCAACCTTTTTCGTGCTAATCAGAAACTCGATTCCCCTAGAAGGTTTCCTATTGAACAGCGAAATACCTTTCTGAACATAAATCAGGAAAGGTGTCAGAACAATGTGCTCAGGCTCATTACCCCTAAGATTAAACATGTCATAATAATAGATTATGATGAATATACACTAACCAACAAGATTTCAGGAAATGGTCAATATAATTAACAGGAGAAAAGTGTTCTATAATTGGCCAAAATGCCATCAACAAACAAGAGAAATTTTCTAGCCCTTTAAACTTTATATAGTGAACCATATATATCTCTCGGTAGGCCTTCAATCAGTTCCAATTAGAGCAATAGAGTTCACTTACTCCCACACGCATGACCCTTTTTTACCCTTTCTAAAAAACAGAATCTATTTGTAACAAAAAATATCCAAGAATGAGGCGGCGTCCTCCTCCACGAAAAAGGTAAATAAACAGGAAAAAGAAACAGTAAAACCAATATTCTCAGGAACTATAGTGCATCATTACAGACACTGACAAATATTACAAAACATTTGTAATGAAATATTTCAAGACCGCAGCACAAAAAGACGATGCACTTCTGATGATTTTATCCTATCTGACCACAAACCTAAGAAGCACAGACACTCCAAAATGGGAGGAGTGTCCATATCGGACACGGACACGCCCGGACACTCGTCGGACACGTGTCCTATTATTTATTTTTTATTTTATTTTTGAACACTTTATGGACACGCCACAGACACTTCTCGGACACGTATAGGAATTTTTTAAATAAAAATATACATAACAAACAATCTATGGATACTCTATGTATTGTAAACTTTGTTTTGTAGGTTAAATTTGTTGGATAATATGTTTTGTAGTTGAGTTATTGTCAAAAAACTTGACATTTTATACTTTTTTAGTGTGGTGTATGTCATTGTCTATGTAAACTTTACATGTTTTATCTATTATGAAGTAAAAATAGATGCATATAAACACATATATCTAAAAAAAATAAATAAAAACGTATCCCTAACGTGTTCGTGTCCTACTTTTTTAGAAATTGGCGTATTACCGTGTCGTATCGTGTCCGTGTCCGTATCCGTGCTTCTTAGCCACAAACAGTCCGATTCAAATTCGTACTTCATAAAAAAAGTTGGAAAGGAAAATAAAATCTTTTACCAATGCCAATTGGGATGTCTTTTTGTCATCTCTTCTAATGAATCTAACCTAGGCATGGACGGATATCATATCTCCCTTCCTCTATTGTTATTTCCTCTGTACTTAATGAAATGATTTCTCATGCAAAAAAAAATAAACAAACAAATAAATCCATCAACAACAATAAAGAGAGAGAGTCATATCAACAAAAAGGCTTTCCAACTAGTCAATACTATAACCACCAACAAAACTCCCTTGTGATAAATAACCATAGGAGACCATAAAAAATCTCTACCCCAACTCCACTCCACCTCATTTCAGTTGTCTTCACAAAATTTTGAACATCTACTTCCAAATCTCCCAAGAAATGTTTGAACATCTACATCATCTGGAAACTTTGGTTGGAGAAGAATAGTCATATCTTCAACAACTTATCAGACTCTTTTGGCTCCCTCCCCAACCTGGCTCCTTTTATAGCTTTACATTGGTGTAAACGTACTTCTATGTTCTCTATTTTTCTAATGAGAAACCAACTTTTCATCGAGAAATTGGAAAGAGTACAAAATGGTGTAGGAAAAGCTAGCCCACCAAAAGGAGCCAAACCAAATTAACTATACAATAAAGGCTCCAACCAACTAGTCAAGTTCCATTTTGGGGCTAGTTTTTTGTATGCCCTTGTATTCTTTCATTTGTTGAATGAAAGTATGGTTTCTTATTTAGCGAATACAATGACAAACTTCTTTGGTGACCAAAGCCTAAAAAGGAGTATTAAACCTAGCTAGGTGCAAACCTCTCTATTATTGGTCAAATGGAGAAGCTTTTAGTAATCCTCCCATGGGTTTTGAGCTTTATGCCCTCTTTTGTACGTTTCATTGATCCGGGGGGGGGGGGGGGGGGGGGGGGGGGGGGGGGGGGGGGGGGGGGGGGGGGGGGGGGGGGGGGGGGGGGGGGGGG
>JAOANK020000006.1:1577299-1588729 GCA_026257165.2 Telfairia occidentalis
TTCATTTATCATGCCCCCCCCCCCCCAAAAAAAAAAAAAACCCTCAATAAATTCCTTTCCTGTCATAGGATTTATCCATCTTGTCTTAACTTGAGCCTTCATCTTGAACCCCTACTAATTTTGAATTTTAATATTGCTACAATTTCCGGCAGGAGGCCACCACTCCTTACCCATCCTCTACAGAAGTAAAATGCATTAACTAGAGATTAAATAATGCACAAACCTGGAGTTCGATTTTGTAAGCTCTACGTTGCTCAAGTGTAGCAGTATCTGAAAACTCAGAATTTCCATCTGGATGGAGCTCAGAATCAACAGCAGCTGTTTCTTCCCCACTTATAGTCAAATGATTCTCAGGTGACGCATCATTCTCGGAAGTCTTGGGAAAATCTGTGTCACCTAGCTTCAGTTGTTGGTCCATCCAAGTTCCCATTGATTTAATGATGCTTACCAAACACTTAACAGATTCATGCCTAAATGTAATATCCTGTGCTGGAGATAAAGTTGTGGTTGAACCAGAAGGCGGTCCAAGAGCAGTTTTCAAAAGGCCATTCACAATCCTACAAATATTTCAATGGAGTATAAGGGTAGCTTCACAATATCAAAACCAAAATCCCCCTACACAAATCAACAAATACCCCCCACCTAGTCCCTCTCTCATATTCAGAGGAGAGAAAGAAAATCATTGCTCTAGAAAACGAAGAAAAAATATAATTTAAACTAGAGTCAAACAAAATCAATATGAGAAACAAAAGATTTGGACAAGGGCGGTACCTTTCGAAAATATTTGGAGAATCAACATCGCAATCATAGTTGACAAAAATGTCGACCATTATCTGTGAATCTTGAGATATCTTATCCAATAAATTGAGCACGGTCATTTTCTGCAAGAAACTAGGCTGAAGCACATTCTCAAGCACTCGGAGGACAAGCATGGGAAAAAAGATACCAATTTCTGCTTTCAACCCTGTTCTGAATTTTGTTAACAAGCACGTAAAAATAGAACATTGAAGCTGGAAGATGGCCATCGCTGACAAGGCACTGTTTTTTAATAATGATAAGCAGAGAAATTGCTTGATAGCATTGAGAAACCTGAAACCAACAGTGACAGAATCTGTCACAGTTTATCGAATCAACAATAGCTTACTACAAAGTACTCAACAAAATAAGACAATATTCTGACTGCCGGAAGTAATTCCTCCCAATGAAAAGACGTAGTATAATAAGATAAAATTACACGACTAAAAGGTAGAAAATTAATTTGGTCAACATTTTGAATGACTTGGGGAGTTCGAGGCACTTCTAAAGATATGTTCATGAGTAACACTAAAATGATCAATGAAGAACGAAATGCTTGCCTCTCGTTAGAGCGCCAAACTGGCCCTGCATTATCCATAACCACCTTTAGCAGTTCCAGAGATAATATTTTCCCCCTTAAGAGGATCTGATCATCTGGGTGCTCCTGTGATGAGAATTTCATTGACAATTTACACAAATTCTTAAACAGATGGAATCCATCCTCCCTAATCTTACTACAACCTGATTCGGCTGCATCTTCTGTTTCTCCTGCATCAGATTCACCTTTATTGTCAGCTTTCAGTGGCGACACATTGCCATTCTGTAATTGTGCCGAAAACGAATATAGCTTCTTCTCCGCAATCCCTTCGCTGGCATCCATTACCTCATTAACAAAGTTCTGGCAAAAATATATAGAATTGCCTTCATTCAAGTTCTTATCGGTAAATTCCAATAACTCACTCACAGAAATTATTCTCGTAGGAACATCCATGGAGTCCTCCTCCACCCTAGTGAAAACAATGACCATTATTTGACCTAAAACGGATTTTGCACAGATCTGATTCGTACCATTTAAGCCACCGAGATACACATTATAACAAGTCCGAACAACATTGACCAGACAATCCCCGCGGATCAATACACAAGGGCATCGAACCGCAGCGAGTAACACTCTGAGAACAGTGAGCTCAATTCCTTCATCGCCGAGACCTCCAGACTTGCAAACAGACTCAACGATCTTATACGCAATGGAATTGGAACTAGAATTCACCTCGGAATCCGGCCGCTCGATCTCGCCACGGAAAATACCGCGGGAAAACAATTTGAAGACGCACTCAAGCGCGGGCTCGGCAACCTTGACGTAGGCAGCATCAAGGGCCAAAAGGAGGGGTTGGAGCACAAATTCCGCATCGGCAGGTGAAAGGCCGGCAAGTGGGGAGGCCGGATCAAGAGGAGCCTCCGCAAGAGAATCAAGCTTATCAAGAACGGATTTGCAAGAAGAAACCAGGTGAGAATGCTTACGCCAGGCCGCGTTCTTGACAATCTTATCGAGTGAAGGGCCGATCGCGCGGCCACATCTGGACGTGCCACCTAGGGTTTGCGAAACCGACATTGGTGCAGGATCAAAGAAGAACACAGATCCATTCAACGAATCATGCTTCGGATTGAATTGGATCGAAGAGAATTGTCGTCAGTGGAAGCATCGATTCAACATCCGACTCGAAGCTGAATCTGTTCTTCAAAATTCATTGCTCATCGATTTTCCCCTTTTTTCTTCCTGCCCTTTTTGCTTTCGCCCTCCGTTTTGTTGCCAAGTTGCAGCCGCTGTAAGCCGAAACCTGTTCAACAAAATCACACGCAGAGAGAGAAGAAAGAGAAAGAAACCCGATAATTACGTAAATCGGAAAATTTTACATCGTAACGCTACGCAACGAAAGCCGGTTGCGTTGGACTCGCGTGTAATACACGCGCCTCTTAATGTGAGAGAGAAATATGAATACTTCAACGTGATGGTGGAATAAGCAAGTAAATAAAGTGCATATAATATTTCAAACAAATAAACAATAAAAAAAAATAAAGTGCATATAAACCTAAATGTGGATAAATATGTTAAGATTTCTTTTTCATTTGATAATATATCCATACCAACCAATATGTAAATTAATTAAGAAAAAATATTTTGCATTTTCTCAATCCGAACATAACTCGCTAGATTAAAAAAATATCATTATTACTTATTATCATCTTAAAAATTGAAATAAAAAAGTTTAAATCTTATTTTGGTCCTTGAATTTTTAAATTTATTTTATTTTAGTTCTTAAACTTTTAAAATGTTCGTTTTGGCACTTGAACTTTCAAATCAGTCTCATTTTGAACTTTGAACTTTCAAAATGTTCATTTTGCTCTTTAAACGTTCAAAATATAATCATTTTGATTCTTACTAAATAATCTTTTCATCTTATATTTATCTATCAAATGCTCATTTTAAATTTATGTAATTTAAATACATATTCACCTTAACAAGTTAATATATATATTTGAATATATATCATTAGTTTGTTGAAAATAAAATTAAAATAGGGACCAAAATTGTTACTTTTTTAAAGTTCAAGGACTAAAACAGATATTTTAAAAGTTTAATAATCAAAATAAAACAAACCTGAGAATTCATCAAAATAAATAGTTGTCAAATTTTTAATGGTGGTGTATAAAATATTCTTATACATCGCTATATAACCAAGTATTATTCTTTGAAATCACCATTAACAAGTCCAATGGTTCATTCAATGAAAAAAAAATCAATAAAAAACTCAAAAAAATAATTATCTATAAACATTTTTATTAGAATACAATTTCATAAAATAAAACGGCTTGAAAATAGTCCCTATTGACTACATAATTTATTCACATAATATGATTACGAGTACGAAAAGCAATAAATGAGACCAATCAAATTATCTAACTTCTCAACTTCAGAAAAGATTTCGTTGATTGAATCAACAAATATTCTCTCATTTTTTTAATTCTCATTTCACTTTCAATATTGCAATTTGGAAAAAGAAAATGTTCGTCAATGTAGCAATCTTGAAAGATGAGACAAATTGAGATTTTTATTTTAGTCTAAAAGCTAAAAGAAACCTTCCAGCAATATTCAAAGGCTTCTTTTTTCAACCAAACTTTTAAAAAGAAGAGGCTTGACTTTCTTTAGAAGAGATAATCCACAAAATATTTTGTGGAAATTTAAATCTTCAAAGCCTCCAAATGACTTACAAGTTTCTTAAAAGAGGAGAGCAACCAGCAACAGAGAAGAAATCAACAAAGCAAAGAAAAGGTAGTCAAAAAATTACCTGTAGAAGCAATACCTGTTTAACCAATCACCAGACTCGGTTCTAAAGAACTCAAAGTTGTATCATAAACGTTCGAAAAATCCACGTCGATCTAGATGATTTGATCAATCAAATTGACTCATGATGCAATATTATTGTAAAAAAAAAAAAATCGTTAGAACACGAATCGAAACTAAATAACATGAAATGTACCAGTTCGAATCATTCTCAACGGACCCCTGGTTAAGATAGAACCGGAACCGGTGACATTCAGTTCCAAAAGGAGCAACTGAGTTGTGCTAATCTCCTTCAATTGGTCTTCCATGATTATGATAAAGAATAAATTCAAGCACCCCCCCAAACAAAAGCATGTGTACTGAAAATTGGATGCTGCATTACGAAATACAGAGCACATCTCATCTGTGCTGGTTATTTATCATGATTACAAGAACAAAAAAAATTTCAAATTATTCGCATGGAAACATAATTTATGGCAACACATTTTATTGAAAAGCCGATCAAAACTGTGAAAAAAACCTCAGTTGGGGACTGCTGCAGGTGTAGCTGACTCTAATAGAGGGTTATCTTTGGTGAATGTTTCCCAGTCAATTTGTCTAAGAATTTCAAACCTGTCACTCAGTGGCACAAACTCGGCTTGTGAAGCAATGACACCAGAAGATTTGGCTTTATGGAGTAAGAGCACGCTAGTCCCCATATCAGGGCCATGGATTTTTCCAGTTAGCAACAATCGGAGCGGCATGAAAAGTGATTTTCCCTGCCATTGGTGGTCAAATTAGCAAGATATGATTCTGAATTTCTTAATAAGTAGTAAATAACATGAAGAAGAAATACAAGGAAGATGGCATTCAAAGAATAAAATGCCAACGAACTGAAGCATACCTTGCGTTTCAATGATTTTCCAAAATTCTTCACCCACTTCTGCCAGCCAGAATGGCCTTCTTCAAGCGCACTAAGGATTTCACCACTATCATACGCAGCTATGAGGCTAGCTGAAAATTCAGAAAGCTTATCTTCTACAAGAGGTTGAGCTTCGGAACTGCAGGCAGAAAGAGTTTTCAACCATCCATAAATTAGAGAAATTTAAAATATAAATTTGTCAAAACTTGTTCTTCCTCATATATTACTTTAGCTGGCAACCCTAGTAAACCGAAGACCATATATTTTTCGAGACTGAGTGCGTGGCAATAGTGTATCTGACTATAAGTCAAGCAAATGAATCTTGATCACAAAACGACATAGTCGCTGATTTAAAAAAAAAAAAATTCAAATCGTCAAAGGGAAAGCTGGCATCTAGGTGCATGCCTAACCCCTTAATTTGGTTATTTAAGGTTGCAACATTTGATATTGGAAATAATACTACTACTCTTCCCACCAAGTTTTGTAGAACACCAGATGCGTGGTTGTGAAACCCGTTATTTATATACACAAAGGCTCACCAAGTTGTTATTGTTCTTAATAATTGGGTCAACATGAGCACAACTCAACTGATCAAAGCATTACTGACCTCCCCAAAATCGAAGGTTTGAATTCCATTATCCTTGTTGAACTAAAAAAAAAAAAAAGAAGAGTGTATTCTTAATGATTGGATTTACAGTAGTGAGGTAACCATCCCATCAGATGATTGTGTTTTCCTCTCCCCCTATCCCCTTCCCTTCCTGCATTTCAATTTCACAATCCTCTCTACCCCTCTATATCTCAAATTCTACTACTACCCACATCAGACATGATCAATAAGAACGAAGAAATACATATCATAAAAAAGACTTCCATAATGAAAGACATAACATTATTATAAGTATCTTGAAGTTCAGTTCAATGGATAAACGGAGATTTACCGAAACCATAATTTCACCAACTTTGTAGTCATGTTTTACAAAAGAATATCATGGTACTTGCACAAAACTACTAGTACCTTGTTAGAGTAGTCTGTAAAGGATAAGACAGAAGGTTTGAGAGCGCCTTGTCGGCATCAGTTACCAAGTCAATTGCATCTTTGAGAAGCTGAACTGCTTCCTATATAATAAAATTAAATTATTCCCCATGCAATGCTGTCATGATTGTAACACAGCATTATGAAATGAGCGAACATTATCGGAATTCATCAATTAACCAGACAAAAAGGCATATTGAAAGCAACGAGCAAGTGCAAATGCTCAATTACACTAAAGCATGAAATCTATGTAGTTTTCAATCATTAAGGAGATGGATATTTCACCATAATATTATTAAGATATAAGATTATTAGTTATACAAAAAGACTCCTTGAAAACCGAGGGCAAAGAAGGCACCAATTTAGTAAACTTGAAATTTGCCTCTCTTCCTTTGAGTTTAGGTGGCTTGGGAGTTGGAAGTATCACCAACATAAACATTTCTCTTTTCTCTAAGCAGAGCCGGCTGTTTCTTGAGAGACAAATGCGCCATGGTACAAGATCATCGTCAGTAAATATGGGTTAAGTCAAAATAGGTGGTTCACCAAGACACTGCAAGGAGGTAGCAGTGAAAGCCCTTCCATTTCCAAGTGCTATCATAAAACCAAAGAGTTTTTCACCTTTAAGCTTGAAAATGGAGGTTGCATTTCCTTCCGGGAAGATCCATGGTTGGGAGCATGTCCTCTCTCTCCTTAAGCAAGTAGTCTCAAATGTGTATCAGGTGCCTTTCCAACAACTTTTCTGTGAATGAGGACAGTAAGACATGGAATACCCATTTTCACAAAGGCTTATTTGATCATGAGGCTGAGGACTTAATAGCGCTCCTTGTCATGCACTCATGCTG
Source organism: Telfairia occidentalis (assembly GCA_026257165.2). NCBI lineage: Eukaryota > Viridiplantae > Streptophyta > Magnoliopsida > Cucurbitales > Cucurbitaceae > Telfairia > Telfairia occidentalis. Next base: position 1,584,214 of record JAOANK020000006.1, read on the forward strand.
CACCTGTAACTACCCCTCCTTAACCATCAGTCAGAATCTAGGCTTTGCTCTTTTGAGCATTCTGAGGGTCTTCTCTTGAGTAAATCCACTTTTTCATCTCTGACCAAAGCTTCTCCTATCCGACCTTCTGTTCTCAGTTCAGCCACTTGGAAGCAGAAAACTCCCAAGAAAATCAATTTTTCCAACGTGTCGAGCAAACATGCTGAGGAGGACTCTTCTCATCCTTGTTTTGACATTGAAAATTTTGCTTCTAATTGTTAGAACAAAATTATCAGGACCTTCAATATGCAGGGATGTTCTCCACTCAGTAGTAATGGTGCACTTCTACAACTTCAATATAGCCACAATCGTAAGAGGCAGGAAAACCTTCGGCCTAATGTCGTAACATTGTCATCGTGGGCATTTTACGTGTAATTAAACCTCAGGACTTCTCATAGCAAGTCTAAGACTGGGAAGAGGCATTGAATTTAGCAAGATAAATTGCTTCCAGTAGGCATACTCACTCCCTCCAAGACCTTCAGATCTTAAAGCTCTCCTGTTTCTAAACTCCTTTCATCCTCGGTAGACATCTTATTTACTTTTTTTTTATCATTCTTTTATCTCGATAATATTTTCGGCTTCCTATTCAAAAGAGATTCATATACAATAGAGTCTTACCTCAATAAATGGCCCCTCTGATTCTGCCAAGATACCTGTGTTCTTCCAGCGCTCACCAATAAGCTTGGTCAATTCCTCAGATGGAAGGGCTCTCAAATGCTGACCATTCATCCACCTAATTTTCACAGATGGTATTGGAGAGAAAAAGTTATGACAACGAAAGCTTCCATTAGTTATGAAGTCCATTACAATAGGCATTCGAATAAAAAGCCTATTAGCTAAATACAAATGCATTTTGACAAACAACAAAAATTCTAATAACATTGTTAAAATCTGAACTAGCAAGAAAATTTTGTACCCATTTATTATCAAATCATTCTTACCTTAACTTAGTAGAATCAAAAACAGCACCACTTTTGTTTACACGGCTAATTGAAAACTTTTCCACTGTCGGTGAAAGAAGACAACCAAATAGTAACTAAGAAACGAACTTTAAAAATCATAAAAATAAAGTTTGGAAAGGGGGAAAAGAAATAGTAATAGATCACAGAGAGAATCACCAACCTAGTTGTTCAAGAGTAAAAAACTCATTCTCAGTACCATCCCCCCAACCTAATAGAGCCAGGTAGTTAACCATAGCCTCGGGCAGATACCCCATCTCCCTGAACTGTAAAGCAGAGATATTAGAGACCGGGAGTATTTATTTCAAATAAAATGTGCATGTCCGGTGTCCCAATTAAATAAGAACTTTTGAAAAAAATATACACATGACATCATATATATCACACAATATACCAGCTTTTGCCCATGAAATCAGAAGTCTGCAACAAAAGGATTACCTGGCCAACTGATGTTGCACCATGTCGTTTTGATAATTTACTACGATCCGGTGCAAGAATTAAGGAAACATGTGCAAAATAAGGCATTCGAAAACCAAGAGCCTGTAACAGGAAGAATTATCAACAAGAGAAATCAAATTCCAAGGGAAAAAGGGTACAAGATTCTTACCTTATATATCAGGGCCTGCCTAAGAGTGTTTGGTAAATGTTCCTCCGCTCTGGAATGAAGATACAAAAAAAATTAGCTAACACATCACAGCAAGGAAGTTCAACAGATGGGGTGAAATATTTTTTTAAGAGCAAGAAAAGGCAATGAAACTCTATATAGATTAAGGAGGATGAAGTTATTACCTTATGACATGTGAGATAGCCATGGTAGCATCATCAACAGTGACACAAAAATTGTAGACAGGTTGCCCATTGCTCCTCATAATTACAAAATCTCCAAGTGTATCCAAGTTCCAGCTAACCTTCATGACGCTAGCAAACAAAGTTAACAACCAAATACAACATAAGTTTGATTAATGAGGTTGAGGTGAGAAGTTGGTTATTAATTGCAGAGGTATCATAGTTGAAGCTTTACAAATTCTCTGTCCTATGCAAATGAGCGTCAGTATACACATGACATGACTCTGACCTGACCAACCAGCCCCCTCTCCCGAAGAAGAATACACTTCATCCCAACCCATCCAGATAGAGGCATCAGGTAGTATGTCATTGTCATTATATCTGCTGACCACGCCTTAATTTTCACCTCTGGTTGGAGGGTATTCACATGCATCCATACACTATAATTTATCTTCTGATCTAGTAAGTCCCTTGCACTCACTCAATCGCTATCATGCAGTCAAATCACAAATTATAAGTACCACCTCGGAGGGGAAAGGCAAAGCAGAAATTAATGTTACATTACATCTACCGTACCAAATTTATGCAATCAATCCTTAAGAGAAATAGAAATACCCAAAGGACCACAAGAATGCAAAATACTCAAAGGACCACAAGAATGCACAATGAGCTATAGAAAAGAACCTTGCAAACGAAACGTTAGGCAGGATGATGCAAGACAGGAGAACTTACTTCCCCTCGTATGAGATCATTGATTTTTAAACTCCCTTCTTGAGGCACACGAAATCGATATGTGTAGGGGGTACCCTTTTCCAATTCTTCTTGTACTTCTTCATCATTAGCACTGGCCCACTTTCCCATGTATACGGGAGGCAGTTGCTTCAGCTTTGCAACCTCCTTCATTCTTTCAAGTTCCTGAAGAGAGTGACAGCCGAAATCGTAAAAATATCAATATCACCCGAACGTCGCTCAAGTAATTAGAAGTTCAAAATTCATTAAAAAAAGCTATTGTATGTGATAGTTCTGAGTTACCTCATTTGAACAAAAGCAGCGATATACATGACCAGATTCTAAAAGATTCTCGGCATGCTGTTTGTATAGAGTATTTCTTTCTGATTGTCGGTAAGGACCATATTCTCCGCCAGCACCCGGACCTGCATACGGTTATACCATTCATACTTTTACAAAGGAAACAACATCAAAGGTATAACCGCCCATTCAGGAATGGCTCAGCTCTAATGCTAATATATTGACTCGAGCATTGTGATACTGAGTCCCACAAATGAAGCCAATACATTGAGACAAACATCCCGAAACGCGGAAATTGAAATTGAGACCAAAAAAAGATACTCCAAAAAACACGAGAGATGAAAGAATATAAGCACCTTCATCCCAGTCGAGACCAAGCCAAGAAAGGTCTCTCAACACGGCTTCCTCGGATTGTCGAGTGGACCTTTCCAAGTCAGTATCTTCAATTCTCAGAACAAACTTTCCACCATTGGCCCTAATACATCGAGTTCGTAAGTACGGAGCGAAAAAATGAGAGACTCAGACAAGTTAAATCGAACTTGCACTACAACGTCGAGCTACCAAGAACCAAATTCGGGAGCGATACCATAGAAAACCCTAATTTAACATTGAATAAAAGCAGAGCAAACTAAGAAACAGACGGCAGAGTGAACAAAACCAACCTAGCAAACAAGTAATTGAAGAGGGCAGTTCTTGCTCCACCAACATGAAGATTTCCAGTGGGAGAAGGAGCAAAACGGACCCGAACGTCTCCTCCGTCGACCTTATCTACAGACGCGGACACCGAGAAACTCCGAAATTTAGAAATGCATCTCTCCCCAAAATACAGGTTTGACTGACGCAGAATTGTAGGATTCAGCATCGGGAAGGCCCTAATCCTCACCCATGGCGCCCCCGCTATCGTCGCCATCGCCGCCGTCCGCAGAACTCCAAAGGTCCGACGCCGATGGTGGATTTCCGGCGAGTGATTTTAAGGATAACGAACTGCTACTGCCAAAACGAAGTAGCTGTCTTTCTCTTTACTTACCGTACACGATTCGCTAGCGCCCGCCAAATTATCATATTATAATTAAAAAGTTTAAATCCGATTTTTCGCCCCAAATTTGGAAGTTTATTCTATTTTACTTTCTAAATCTTTCGAACCATATTTTAGTCCATAAATTTTTAAGTCTATTTTATTTTAGTCATTAAATTTTTAAAATATCTATTTTAATGCATAAATTTATAAAAAATAATTCTTTTGGCTCTTACTATATAATTTTTTTATCTAATATTTATTTACTTAATGTTCAGTTTTCAGCTTATGTGGTTTAAATACATGCGCACATTAATATGTTTATACATATATGTAAAACTATATCATTAATTTGTTTAAAATAAAATAAAGTTAGAGACTAAAATGGTTATGTCTTGAAAGTTTAAGAACCAAAACGTATATTTTGAAAATTTAATAACCAAAATGGAACAAACCTAAAAGTTTATAGATCAAAACATAAATTTTGAAAGTTTAGGGACCAAAATGAAACAAACTTGAAAGCTTAAGAACTAAAATAGAATTTAAACCATAATTAAAATATAGTTTATATCATATTTTAGTCCCTAAACTTTTAAGTTTGATATATTTTGATATTTAAAGTTTCAAAATGTTAGCTCTTTTTTTTTTTTTTCTCTGAAATTTCAAATTTGTTATATTTTGGTCTTTT
>JAOANK020000006.1:1589873-1600715 GCA_026257165.2 Telfairia occidentalis
TTTCAAAATGTTAGCTCTTTTTTTTTTTTTTATGAAATTTCAAATTTGTTATATTTTGGTCCTTTTTTTTTTAAACAAATTAATAACCTAACTTCAAGAATATGTATAACCAAGTTAATGTGCGTATAGAACTACTACTAATAATAAAAATAATGTGAGCATGTATTTAAGCTATAAAGGTTCAACACGAGCATTGAATAAATAAATATTATATTACTAAATTATATAGTAAAAATCAAAATAATTACTTTTTATAAGTTCATATATTATAATGGACATTTTAAAAGTCTACGAATCAAAATAAAACAAGCTTGAAAGTTTATGACCCAATTTTTTAATTTATAAACTTTTAGGATTTGATTTTTATAATTGCACTTCATGGACATAATTTTTCTAACTCATAAAAGTTTGAGGACTTAATTTTTATAATTAAAAGTTTGTATGTGTAATTGTACTAAACACAGTAGTTCGATGGTGTTTTCTGCAAATTTTTCAATATCTTTTTTTAACAATTCTTCGACGAAGCTAGGCATAAAAGTAAAATTTGGAAGATAGAAATTGCAACACTTCTAATGAAAACCTTATTTGAATAAATTGAATGTTTGGGATAAAATTGACTCCTCTTGCAAAGTCTAGTGTTAAAATTTTAGTTTGGTTAATTAGAAGTTCGTTTATTCTATAAAACTGTAAAGACTGTATTTAATAGTCTTGAATTTTCAATCTCGTATCTATTAGATTCATAATTTTAAATTTTATATTTAATAAATCCCTATCATATTGACAATTTTTATTAGACACAAATTTAGAATCATGATCTCTCCAATTTTATGTCTAATGAATTCACAAATTTTTTTAAAAAATGCCGCTCTATTCAATAGGCTAAACTTCAAGAGCTCATTAAAAAATTAAAATAATAACAATAATAATAAAATAAAAAATTTAAGAACCTAATAAATACAACAAAGTTGATCGACTAAATTTGTAATTTAATCGTTTGATTTATTTTTTTTCCATTAGTGTAATATCAAAGTCACCAACTCGTAGTCGTAGTTAAACTAATAAACCAATCAAAATATATCTTAATTAATTAAGACATACGACTAAAAGTTTGAGATTCAAATCTCCACTCTACCTATTAACCTAAAAAATAGCTACAAATAATAATGAAAAATAATTATTTTTTTCATTTTTTTTTTCAAAGTTTAAGTACTCAAATAATTATTAACAAAAATTAACTGAAACTTTATGCACTAAAATAAATTTGTGGACAGTTTAGAAAAGAAAATGAAATTTAAGCTGCCAAATCGAGTCAACTGGTGAAAAAAGATGATAAATTTAAGGTAACAAAATAATAAATAGGCCACCAATTCGAGTGTAGACAATGGTCCAAATTTCATTACACGAACCGATTAAGGCAGAGAGAAAACTCGTGGATGAAGAATAGGGGCGGAGCTTCACCGGAGAGAGATATCGAACCATGAGTTTCTTAGCAACTTCTCCGTCGTCGACGATTATCATCTTGCCGTACAAACCTCTGAGATCTTGCCTGTTGCTGCGACGGCTAGGTAGGAGTAGGACGGAGGAATGTCGGAGAGTGACAATGAGAGGCGGAAGTGAGAACCGGAAGCCGCTGCAGAAGGGGAGGAACCTCAGCATCGAAGCAATTCAAGCGGTACAGTCGTTGAAGCGAGCCAAGAAAGATTTACAAACGTTGGATCGAGTCTATGATTCCAAAATTGGGCGCTTATTGAAGTTCGATATGATGGCTGTCCTTCGCGAGCTCCTTCGTCAGAACGAGTGTCGTTTGGCTCTTAAGGTGATGCCTCTGCACTCGATTTGTATGTTTGTCTGCGTCTTTGATTGATTACTTATCGGAATTATTCCGATATGGTACGATCCGTATCGATTTTCAGAAGTATCCACTGCAATAACGAGATGCAGAATTTTACTTATTGTATCTTCTTTATTGTCGATTTTTGAGACTTAGGTTTTTGAAGATGTTAGAAATGAACACTGGTACAAGCCTCAGGTTTCGCTGTATGCTGATATTATTAGAGTATTGGCCAGCAATGGATTGTTCGAACAAGTACAAATGATTCATTCTTACTTGAAAGCAGAAACTGACTTAACACCTGAGATCGACGGGTTTAACGCTCTTTTAAGGGCCCTGGTTAGCTATAATTTATACGAACTTGCGATGGAGTCGTATTACTTGATGAAAGAGGTAGGATGCGAGCCAGATAAGACTTCTTTCAGGATAGTCATAAAGGGATTGGAACCAGCGGGAGAGGCAGTTGATTTAAGAATTGTGAAGCAGGATGCTCACAAACTTTATGGTGAATCACTTGAGTTTCTAGAGGAAGAAGACGAGGCAGCAACCACCATATCTACGCACTGAGCTGCAGAATCTGGATTCAAATCGATTCAAATGATGGAAGAGAAGGCATCAGATTGAACTTATGCCTAGATGGAGTTCGTCCCTGAAAAGACCAAGAAACATCCCTTGGACATGAATTTTAGCTACAATACTGTATAGTGGCTTAAGTCAACCTGCATGTAGCAGTGGATATCTGTGATAATTTTTGAGATTATGTTCGACTGGATAAATGACACTAATTGGATCTTGTGAATGTAGGATGAATTGTATCGGTGTACTCTCTTCTCCTTTTTCGATAGCTTCAGTTTCTCATGCTGCTGGGATCCAAAAGTTTCCCCTGCCTTGCTTGACAATGCCATTAGTCTATGCAGAGAAGAACTGATCATCTTGCAATATACTTCTTCAGCTCCTGTTGGGAGCACGAGAAGTTCATCTAAATCCACCCAAAACAGAAATATAAGGAATAAAGCTGGACTATAATGCAAGGTGAATGGTACACAATTTCTTTTTCCTCTCAAAGAGTACTGAACTATATGTAGAATTCCTGAGGCCAATACAGGTTCGGCCGCATTGCCTTCGTAAAAATATAAATAGTAAAGATGAAAAATGTGTGGGCTCTACCCCAAGACTGCTAATTTTGTGCAGCCTAACTCTCATGTGTGTTTACACATCAAGAGATTTTACATGCCAGTGTACTTATGTCCAAGTTTCTAGTTATACTTCATAAATGAAGGCCTAAAAGTTTTGATTTAGATTCTGTAGTTGCATTACAATGTCAAAATTGTTTCCCTTCGAAGGTCTGCCCGAACTGCCAGTTTCCAGGTGCAACACCATAGGAAGTAAGTGCTTTTCCACTGCTACAGGTAACTTCAAAAGAGAGAGGTTGCCCATGAAGATTGACATTGCTTTGCCAGTTTTGTCCCCAGTTCCTTGCCAATGGTATCCATCCTGTTCTTGATCCCTTCACTTTCACTGCCACTAATTCACCATCCATTCCCACATTGGTAATCAGAACTTGAAAGAAGCGAGAATTCCCACTGACTGTGAATCTCAATCCACCACTTCTGTCACACCTCACCCTACACGAATTTTAAATAAGTTTTTTTTACCCTTAGTTAAGGATGACCAAATGTTCGAATCTACATGCATTTAGATTGATTTTTTTACCTCCTATATTGAACTGGCACAATATCGGCTTTCTTCTCTGCTATTTCAGCAAATGCTGCCTCTGACATCTCAAAGTGTTCTTTGGGAAAATTGCACCACCCACCATAATCAGAAGATAAGCCATAATTGGGAGGACAGAAGTCGGTGGCTGTTAGAATGACGGTTGGGCTTCCTTGCAAGCACCACAAGATGTGGTCAACGCATCTAAGCTCATAGCAAGCTCCACAGGTACTCCCTCTATTAAACAACATTCTACTCAGTCCAGCGCTATATTTTCCATAGCTTATCTTATGCAGATCTCCATAACCACAAGCACCTTCTGCAGCAATAGTAAAAAAAAAAGCACTTGAAATACTAATTTCCCCTTTTTGGTTACAAAATTCCAGACATGGCTAAGCAAGAGCATCAAAATCACCATTTTCAATCTCCACTTTTTGAAGGTGGAGGAGAGATGCCATTAACCCCCACAGGATATAAGCATACGGCAACTCTTGAATACTCACATAGTAACTAGAAAAATGAGCTTTTGCAAACCCAGAAAAGCAACATGTTCAAAAACTAATGTAATTTTATGAATTTTCAGATGAAGGAACGGAGTACCTGTAACGATTGACCCATCTGTTTCTTTGGAGTATGTTGCAGTAGCAGATTTCCACTCTTCATCCTCAGCAGCGTAAACGTCGGGTGTTTGCAAAAGAACCAAGTAGACTATTATAGCTACAAAGGCAGCCATTTCAGAAGAATATTACTCGAAATGAGGTATATTTCCTTTCCAATTTAATTTTTCATTGAAGAAAAGCCCCTCCCTGCCTTCTTTTTTAAGAACTCCCCCAATTTGATGCTGAAATGAAGTAAGCTTCTCTGATTGCTGGAGCACTATTCTGAAAACAGGAAAACTTTGACAAATCTCCAAAATCACAACCCTTTGTTCACATTGGTGGCCCGTTTAACGAGGCGAAGGAAAAGAGACACACATTGTTTTACTCTCCGTCTCTTGTTCTTTTCTTCTCGCCCGCCGATTATGGGGGCTCTCAAAGAAGCAAACTTGGAGCCTTCATTTTTGCTGTTACCGAGGTAGAAGGGTTTGAGGCTTTATGTTGATGGCGGCAGACACAGAGCGAACAGCCATGGAAGGAGGTATGTGTATATATATATATATACTTAAGATCCCTTGGACTTTTTTTTTTTTTTTTTGAATTCAAAATCCTTTGAACTAAAGAATAAAAAGAAGCAGAAGAAGCTCTCAAGAACCCAAAAGTGGTCTATTTTGGATTTGATTGGAGGACCAAAATGAGTTTTAAAAAAATAGTGGCCTTTGTTTTTATGGCTCATCTTTTCATAACAAAAAAGATAGTGGATGGGTCCCAAAGTTGGAAGACGTGGATCGCCGGTTAATGAATCCGCTCTCTTGGCGGGAAACGGTGCTGGATGACTTTTTGGGGTTTTAGACTGGCTTTTTAGGTTGAAAAACACTTCCATCTACCTATCTTCCTTGAAGAAATAATTTAGTCTCTAAATTTTAAAAAGTAATATTTTAATTTTCATATTTTAAAATTTATAATAATTTATTCCTAAATTATGATATTTTTTTTTAGTTCAATAACATATAGGAATGGGTAAGAAGATATGTCCTTAACTAGTTGAACTATGCTCGGTTTGACCCTAAATTCTAATTCATTTAACTTCATATTTGTAACAATTTAATTGTTATTGCCAATTTGAGAATAACTCAACTAGTTAAAAAATATATATTTGATTAAATAGTCGGAAGTTTGAATTTTCACCTAGCATGTTAAATTAAAAAACAAATTTATCTTAATAATTCCCATTAAAATGAAGTATCAATATTTATATAACAATTTAATCCTAACTCTATTTATCAATTTATATATATAAGAAATTTTATTCAATTTTAACAACATTTTTTATGATAGAGACTAATTTGTTACAAAGTTGCAAGTACAAAGATATCCAGTCAAATTTAGTTCAAAATGAAACCGAACATGCAAATGGCAATGTTACCAATTTCTCTTCGTTCTTTTTTCTCATTGGGATGAAAAAATAGAAAAATTGAATCCATTGAAGTTTAGTTCAAAATATAACCTAACATGCCAATTGCAATGTTACCTATTTCTCTTCTTTCTCTTTGGGATGGAAAAAAATAGGAAAATTTAAGTGGGTCGCAACAAAGTTTTAAACATTTGTAAGTATATAGTTTAATTAAAATCATTATAATTGACATTGAAAGCTAATTTGATTTCAATTGTTCTTATTTTAGTTCAATAACATATGGTAGTGGGGATTCAAACCAACGACCTTTTAACCAATTGAGTTATATTTGGTTTGACATTTTATTTCTATAGTTAAGATTTAATTTTAATTTGATTTTTTTAAAAAACAATTATGTGGCAATATAATAAGTAGGTTTTCTTTTAGGTTAAAAAATATGAAGAAAAAAATAAAATATAGTTTAAAAACGATTTGAAGGATTGGCCCTAAGAACCAAATTGAATTTAACTTGAAAATTAAAAACTCTTAAAACGGTTAGAACCAAATTAGTAATTTAACTAGAAAAAAAGACAGACATGAATATAGCTTTTTTTTTCCACTCCATAAAACTACTCATTTCGAAAGCTTGAAAATTGTGTGGGCTTACAAAAGATCCACGGCCGATTTTCTATTCTATTTCTAACTAAAGCTAGGGCAAACTCTCCACATAAAAATTCATTCACTATTCTCTCTTTCATATGCAAAACTTGTTCATGTGTAGAAACTCTAATCTATCATAGGACATCAAATAATTAAAGAATACCTCTTTGGGATGACCTGTGGGTAAAAGATGCAAAAATTGTTCCCAGTGTCGCAATTTATTCCTACGTTACGTTATAATATCTTTTAGACTAACAATGCAGTAGGTGTCTTCATTAGCCCGGTCTTCAATCATGTTTCTTTTGCAGTTATCTTCTTCATCACTAATGATATTATCATTCCTCTTGTCTCTCTTATTATTGTGGCCGTTCTTGTGAAAATTGTACAAATTGAGCGTTGTTTGATCTAGTGTCCCTTCCCTGTAAACAAAATTACCACCTTCCTCGTCCATGCGACGCCACTTCCTATTTCGATCATGGTTGCGATACAATGGCAATCCTCTACAAAGAGAGTAAGAGAAGATAAATCTTATATAATCGAATGATATTTAGATTTATAACTTAGAAAAAAAAATAGAGACTAAGTTACATGTGTTGACCATTTACACATCAAGAATAATGTTGTTTTATTTCATGACTATTTTGTTTTCTCTTATTTACTTGGATTTGGATCATAAATCACGACACTCAAACGGGATCTCAAACAAAATTTAATAGGGGGAAAGAAAAAACAAAAGGCAAACAAGAGAAAAATACTTAAACTCTTTGGATGCATTTCTTTTTAAAATGTATCTATCAATATCAATTTTTAGCTCAAGTTTTTAAAAATTATTTTCTATTACTATTATAATTTTATAAACTGTTAAAAAAAAAACATTTTGTTCTTGTGTTTTGATTTATTTCTTGTTCATGTTAATTTAAATTAATAAATCTATATGAACAGTAAATTTAACATGAATAAATAAAATGAAAATAGTAAATTACCGGTGCTTTCTGTTTTTTTATTCTAAAAATGGTTATCGAAGGTTATTCTGTCAAACAGGTTTTTCATATCAGTTTTATAAAAGATTGAAATGCATATCAGTCTAAAATTTTAAACCAATAATTAACATTACTAATGACAAATAATAAGTAAAAATGTATTTACATGAATAGCATAAAATAAATATGTTATAATAAGTATGGCAAAAAAAGTTTATGATTTTATCAAAATAACGTAATTCAAATCAAATTCAAATTTAAAATAAAGTAAAATGCATTAAAAAAATATTAAACTTACATTATATTTCAAAAAAAAAACAAAAAATTATAATATTTTTAAAATATATGTTAATTTTATCTTGTAGAGTGAAATTTTCCAAAGTAAAATATAAGGTCATGAATCCACTTGCAATGACTAAACTGGTCAGGTTCAGTGGATTTAAATCTTTATCCAGAATTTAGTTAATAAAAAATGGCGTTCATCCAAAAAAGAGATTAAAGTCTTCGAAAGAGGCAGTAGGTTTATTTATTTTATATTCACTGAAAAATAAAGTACCAAAAACCAATGCATCAATATTATCTATAAACTATGAAGATGTTCAGTTAGATTAGATGACAGAGCATAATATCTTTTACATTTAAATGTAAATTTCATCCTTAAATTTAAGCCAATACTTTTTTTTAGTTCATAACTTTTTGAAATTTTAATTTCCATTCTCAATTTTCCCCACTTTTAACTTTAATTTTACAGTTTAAAATCTCACTTTTTGTATTCTAAATTTCGTTAAATTCTATATATAGTGTTAAATTGTTAATCGTTAAACATTATTTAATTTTCTAGAAATATGATATAATCTTATTTATTATTATTATTATTATAAGTTTGCATCTATCTAAGGCCTTGCTTTAGGAGACATCAAATAATTTTTCTTCTGAGCTTACTTGAAAAATTGAACCCAACCTCTATGTAGGTGTTACTTAGAAACCACAAGCTTTAGCCAACAAAGTAACTCCTTGGAGGCTAACTTAATCTCATTCATTATACACATGTTATATCTAATAATCATCTTAATCATAAAGGCATAAAAATGAAATTCAATGAAAGTAGGAATTAAATGTTACAAGATCAAAATAGAAATTAAAAAAAAAAGTTCAAGATTAAAATAATAAACTTTAAAAGGCCAAATCAGTATTTAAGCCTGTTTTTAGTAATCTCATTCATTATACAAATGTCAAATCAAATAATAATCTTAAACATAGGGGCATAAATATAAAATTCAAAGTTGAAAACTAAAATTAGGAATTTAAATGTTAAAAGATGAAAATAGAAAGTAAAAAAAAAATCAAGATTAAAAAAATTAATAAAATTTAAAATACCAAATCAGTATTTAAACCTGATTTCTGTGGTCATGTGTTAGGTGATAAGTGCAACTTTGCATGTGAAAATTACAGTTTATTGCCTCCATTACACCTACATGCAGTCATGGAGTTTCGTGCTGAAAGTTAAAAATATTAATGAAATCTGATTATTTTTTTAAATACAGAGACGGACGTGGAAGGCTCTTTAATTTAATTTTTTATTTTTTTATGAGAATATAATATTAAATATAGAAAAAATATATGTGAAATTTGAATTAATATTCAAAACTCAAAAGGAGTTGGTTTTCTAAAAGAAATATTGTTTCCTTTTTAGTCATGAGCTGTTTTATTTTACCAAATATTGAAAACTCAAAGGGATCTGGTTTTAAAATTGTTTTTAAAATAAATAATGAAACAATTAAAAAATAATAAAATCTTTAGTGTTTTTTCGCAAAGCGCCTATTTATTATAAAATAATTTTCTCTTTCAAAATCAAATCCGCAAAACAACATTAAATTTTACAAGTTACAAATAGTATTTAAACAAACAAACATTTTCAACTTGATTGGTAAAATACTTAATAGTGAAAAAGACTTGTATATACGTTTTTATTTTTTTTTTAAATAAAGGAATTTGTAAAAAGGAGTCCTTTTATAAAACATTAAATAATAAGTTAACTTATCTCTCAGTTTAAATGATTTAATAAATATTTGAATAAATTTACTCCAATAAAGTGAGGTAGAAATCAATTATAAAAAATATTTAATATTTACTGAATTAGGGATTTTAAAAAAAAAGATAGATAAGAAGAAAACGTTGTCCTGAATTGACTTTTCATATTTGCGAGAAGAAGGATGGGACCTTAATATCTAACTATTTATGGAATGAAAAATAGCACTTTTAACATATATGATATAATTGAATTTCATTTGTTTCCTACAACACTAATTTGTTGAAAAATCAATTTAAGAACAATCAAGGATTTTCCTCTGATCGATAAGAAGTAAATTGTATTTAGTGTCAATATATCTGACAATTCGTGAAAAATAAGCTGTCAATCATCAGAGCAAAATCAAGTTCACATTTGCATATATTTCAAATTCAACAATTTAAAAAATATATATATAACTCAATCAGAAAATTTTGAAATTGTTTTGTCAGTTCGTTTTCAATCTAACCAGTAGTCAACCATGATTTTACTAACAAATCTCCTAAAATCAGTGTGAACAAATTCGAAAACAAAATTTCGTCAAAAACTTGAAAACAAATGAAAAGACGACGAATCGTTCAAATCAAAGGACGAAATCAAAAATTGAAAAAAGCGAAAGAGCGGACGAAGCAACAAAAAGGCAAAATCAAAAGGAGTTATGACATTGTTACCTAATGTGGAAGAGATCCGAGATATCAAATTTCTCGAGGTAGAAATTGACGGCGTCGATGAAAGCTCTGTACGTGTATATGTGAAGTCCGTCGATCCTCGGATGCGGCAGTCTAGGCGTCGGCGGAGCCTCCGCCGCCGAGGAAACCGACTTGCTACGGCAATCGGCGGCGGAGTATTTGTACGATTTCCAGGACATTCCGGCTCCGTTGATGGCCGGTTCGAGGGCGACGAAGCCTAGAGTGGCCATAATAGGTTCGAGCTCCTCGTGCGTCATGATTGGCTTGAAGGTTTTGGTGTACCAGACGGCTAATTTCCGCATGGACTCCCTCAGGCAGTCCTCCATTTTTTCACGGCGCCCGAGCTCCGGTTTTCAATCGGGAAAGTAATCGGAAAATCGGAGTGGAAGTAGGGAGGGGGAGGGGGAGAGGGGAGTGAGGGAGAGTTTTTTGAGTTTTCTTTGAGAGGAAGGGATCTTGAATATAGGGATTTGATGGAGAATTTTTGGAGGGTGGAAGTTTGAAGGGGGCGGCTTTAATTTGACCTCTAACTTAGTACGAAATTACTGAATTGCCACTCAGAAGATTCTTAATACTTTTTTTCTCTTAAAATTAAAATATTTTTAGTTTTTTTTTTTAAATACAATTAATAAATAGGCATAATTCTCAAAGTTAAACTACCAAACTTATAATTCAACTTGAAAAGAATTTAAAGTTACCTTTGAGACAAAAGTAAAAATTTAAAAGATTAAATTATATATTTAAATTAAGTATTAAAATATGACTATTTATAGGATTGTTTTCTATTAGATTATTTATATGAACTAAATTTAGTAAATAGTTTAAATTGGGTAAGAGAAATTTAGCAAATACAAAATTATATTAATGGTAAGTTGGTATAGGGGTGTTCATCGGTCGGTCGTTGTCTGTTTT
>JAOANK020000006.1:1610924-1624245 GCA_026257165.2 Telfairia occidentalis
AAAATGCCACCCTTTATGCCAATGTTGATTTTTTTTTTAATTCAATAATATACGAAGGTGATATTTGAATCCACGACCTCTTAGTTAAGAGAAATATCTTAACTAATTTATGCTCGGTTTGGCTTGATGTTGAATCTATTGGACATATGAAAATGCATTTTTTTTTTTTTTGAAGTTAGTACGAATGTAATTGTTAATTTCGAAGCTACATAAGTTCGAATCTATATAAGAGAAGAAAATGAATGTCCCATTTGCCTTGCATGATCAATAAGCATCATGGACACGATCTCTATGCGTTCGTCCGGCGGTTCAAGCTCTCCTGTCCGGCGAGCTTCTGGTCGCCGGCGGCTGCCGATCTATATTTCTTTTCCGTATGTGCGACGGTTAATAAACAGAGACGTAGTGGGGGGGAGGAAGTTAGCGACAGTTAACAATGGCGAATTCAAAATCCCCCAATTTTCTCAGCATCTCCTATTGCAGATTTAAAGCATAATGTTGTAAGTTAAATCAAACTTCTCCGGTTTCAAATTCACCCAGTAGAAGCAAAGCTTGTTCAGCTATTAACATGACTTTCCCCTTTCACACTGCATTGTTCTTGGTGCTCTCATTTTCCTGTTTTAGCTCAGTTCTTAGCAGGGAAATGTTGGGAGCAGAGATTTCGAGAAGCTTATTGCATTATAGAACAAAGAGTTCTCATGTTTTCAGTGTCAGACACTTTGGCGCTCGAGCAAATGGATTAACAGATGATAGCAATGTCTGTTGTTCTGTGTCTGTTTGTGTTGATTTTTGTGAAAAGAGTTTGAGATTTTACTTGATAAACTGAATCCATCAAGCTGTTTTTCCTTTTTCCATCCATCAACTGTTGAGACTCCTCACTGCTGCAATTTCCTGTTTGCTTTCCCTTTTTGGTGCATTTCTCTAGCTCACAAGATAGGATAATTTGGTTAAATACATGCTTTGTTCCTAAGGATTTTGTAGTCTGTTTGTTTTTTTTCTCTTGATGTCTGCTTGGCTTTAGAATTATTAGTGTTATTTAGCCCAATTTGTTGCTTACTGGATATAAAAATCGAGTTCACTTTCAAATGGTGAGTTTGGTATAGCTTGTTCGAGAGTGTTTATAACACTATAGTAAAAAAGTGCTTAAGATTAATTACTTTCATGTTTGGTTCTACCTGCTTAAAAGTGCTTTTAGGTGCTAATTCCATCACAATCTCTTATGTTAAAAGTACTTTACTTTGGCCTTTTTCTAAAACTACTTATAAATCACTTTGAAACATGATAATTTCAAGTAGGAAATGATTTTGGGTATGATGAAAGTACTTTTAGCCCTACCAAAAACACCTCAAATATACATTTAAGTGAGTGAAAGATTAAAATCACTTTTCAAAATTTTCATGGTTGCTTGTGATACAGGCATTCTCAGCAGCATGGAGGAAGGCCTGTGGTTCAAGTGGATTGGTAACTCTTCTGATTCCAAAAGGGACATATTTGGTTGGTCCAGTTAAATTTTCAGGCCCTTGCAAGAATGTGTCATCTCTAACAGTTAAAATGAAGGCAAGGGTCTAATCTTCTTCTTCTTTCATCCTTTTTTCTTCGATTCTGTTTGGATTTGAGCTCGGGTTTCCTTTTGCAGGGCTATTTAAAGGCCTCAACAGACCTGTCAAAGTATGGTTCTGGTGCAGGCTGGATTGAATTCAGATGGATGGAGGGGTTAACCTTGACCGGAGGTGGAACCTTCGACGGTCGAGGCGCCGAGGCATGGCCGTTCAACAACTGCCTTGACGACTACAATTGCAAACTCCTTCCTACTGTAAATTTCATACCACATTTTGTTTTACTTGATTTTTCACAAATTCATGTCTTGAGTGAGATATTAGGAAGTGCATGAACTGTTCTGTTGCTTCCATTTGAAACATTAGGAAGATTATTACAATGAATTGTTTCGAACTCATGGCTTGAAAGTTGAAACATTAGGAATTGCAAGAAATGTTCTATAGCTGCCATTTGAAATTTAATCATCAGTAAGATTCTTACAATGAGTCATTTCAAACTCATGTCTTGAAACATTAGGAATTGCTAGAACTGTTTATTGCTGCCATTTGAAACGTCAGTAAGATTTTTATCATAAATCATTTCTCTTTCAGAACTTGAAATTTGTGGCAATGAAGAACTCGGTTGTCCGACGCATAACTTCGCTAAACAGCAAGTTCTTTCATCTGGCTTTAGTACAGTGCAAGAGTTTCAAAGTTAGTAAGCTCATGATTTCAGCTCCAGCAAATAGTCCCAACACCGACGGCATCCATATCGACCGAAGCTCGAACATCCTTCTTTCTCGATCGCATATTAGAACCGGTGATGACTGCATATCCATCGGGCAAGGGAATTCTCAAGTCACAATCACCAGCATCCACTGTGGACCTGGCCATGGGATCAGGTACATCCATTGCTGCTCAAAAGTTTTATGCTTCTATCATCTATAACTTGAATTCAGCAGCTAAAACCAGCATTTTGGATGGCATGTCTGCTGCTCGTTGCAGCGTCGGAAGCTTGGGAAGATATCAAAACGAAGGAGACGTAAGCGGATTAGTCGTTAAAGATTGCAGCCTTACAAGAACCACAAATGGGATCAGAATTAAGACATGGCCAAACTCTCCTGGTAGCAGCTTAGCCACAAACATGACATTTAAGAACATTACTATGAACAATGTGTCCAATCCAATTATCATTGATCAATCTTATTGTCCTTTCAGATCTTGTTCTTTCAAGGTAAGTCGGTCTCTCGCAATATAATTTTCCTTTTTTGTTTTGAATGATCGTAAAAAAATCTATTTTAGTCCTTAAACTTTCATGTTGTTTTAATAAGTCCATGAACTTGCCAGTTTGTTATATTTTAGTCTCGAAATTTTCAAGCTTGTTCTATTTCAGTCCCTAATCTTTAATTTTGAACTTTTAGTCTCTAAACGTCTATATTAGTCCCCGAACTTTAAAGGAATATAACTTTCAAAAGTTTGGGGATCAAAATAAACATTCTTAAAGTTCAATGACTAAAATGAACATTTTGAAAGTTTAGAGACTAAAGAAACTAAAATGAGATTTAAACCTATTTCGTGAAATGTTAGTCCAAAAAAGTATTGAGTTTGAAACAATTTATTATGAGATGAAAGGTGATTTATTTGGGCAGGCACCATCTCTTGTGAAGCTTAGTAATATTTATTTCAAGAACATAAGAGGAACCTCTTTCTCTAAGGTGGCTGTGGCACTTGGATGCAGCCAAGGATTCCCATGTCAGAATGTGAACCTTGAAAATGTTCACTTAGTTCTCTCATCAGGCCAAAACTTCCCCTCTTCTACTTGCAAATATGTTAGGGCCAAATATTTTGGTACCCAAATCCCACCCCCTTGTGTTTAGATTTACAAATATCATATCATATCTTTGTAGTTTGTTTATTTGCCAAATCATATTCTTAGTGTTTTTTTAAAATGTGGTCTTAAACACTTTTTGTAGTCTCTGAAATCTTGAAAGTATTTTGGATGAAAAATACTTTTCGTCCCTGTATTTTCAATGAAGTAACGATTTGGTCCATGTACTTTCAAACTTGTAACAATTTAGTCCCCAAGCTTTAATTTGTAACAATTTAGTCTTTGTACTTTCAATTTTTGTAACAATTTAGTCTATATCGTGAAGAATGTTGTTGAAATTTAATGGAGTTTCTAATATAAATAGATTAGTAAATTGAATAAGGATCAAATGTGTTTATAAACTATAAAGATTAAATTATTACGTAATAAAAATTGACGCTTCTTTTGATGGAAATTTTTACTAGTAGCTTTGATGTAATTGGTATGTTGTGGCTTATTCCTTATGTGTTATGTGTAAGGATGGTATTAGAATTAATTGATGGATGCCCAAATTTGTAAATTTGCAAATTAGATAGGTATTTGAAAATATTTCTAAAATAAATATATGAAGGTATGCTTTGCCAAATTTGTACTCTGTAGTAGTGTAATTTCTAGTCATCTATTAAGTGTTTTATTTTTATTTAAAAAAAACCTATAAATATGTTCTAGTCATCTATTAAGTGTTTTATTTTTATTAAAAAAAACCTATAAATATGGTATTTGGTGCCTTAGTTGATCAGCTATTCTCAAAAGAAAGTTTTTTTTTCCTTCTATGGATCTCCAAAAAGTAAATATGTATTTTTGGAAAATTTTGAGGTTCGAAAGTATATATTAATTTGAAGGAGTGGATGCGAAAAATTCATACGAGTCCGTAAGAAGAGTACTTAGAAGAGTTAATATGAATTTGACCAATTGATATGAATTTTGAAACAAAAAAAAACAATTTAGATAAAAAAGAGTGGACACCAAAGTGTTAATAAGTTTGGGCAAAAACATTGAAACGAGGAGGGAGGTGTTGATTAAATACGAAAGCTTTAAATGTATTTTATATATTTTTACACATTTTCAAATTTTGAAAAATTTATTTCTTTTTAATCAATAAACAGTTTAAAAGTCATATCAAACATACTAGAAGTTATCCTTACTAATAGGGCGAACGATGAAGCTGCTAATTCTCTCTCCCTCCATGCTCGACGTTACCAACATTACGAAATCTTTACGAAAGAATGCTCGAGTTGGGTACATTGTGCAGTTCACATGGATACCATGCTTATTGAGGGTTTTGTTTAGACCCATTTTTTGTTGCCGGTTCCTTTTGTCTTTTCCTTATTTCTTTTTGTATTATTGTGTACTAAAAAGAAGTCCTACTAAAAATAGTTTTCAAAAAAGATAGATGGTTTTTGTCCATATATTTTATACCAAGTAGAAAAATCAATATAATTATTTTAATTAACTATGAGGAGTTATCAACTTGACACAATTCAACAAATTATGGCATACACCAAAGGTTTGGATTGAACAAAAAATAAAATGAGAAGTCTTTTTTTTTTAAAATTCTTTTTGAAATAAACAACATATGGGGTAGGAGAATTCTAACCCACGATTTCTTGGTCAGGGGAATATGTCTTTGACTGAATGAACTATGCTCGATTTGACGGATAAATTATGCCTTAACCAATTGAGTTATGCTCGATTTAGTCAAAATTGAGAAGTTAATGACCCATTTTTTAATCAAGGATATTGTCATTAGTTTATATAGCTATATGTTACCTCACATTAACTAAGTTCAAATTTGCCAAACATATATATCCATGTCATGTCATGCCAATCTCAACGAATATGTATATCATGTCAATGCCAGCATGAACATAGTTCAACTGCCTGAAAATTTATTTTATCGATCAAAAGGTCGAATGTTCAAATCTCTACCCCACATATTGTCTAATTTAAAAAACTATGTCAATGTTTTTTAATGGTGTTAATTAACAATAAATATGAAAAGAAAAAAAAATGTCAATTTGACGATTAATTAAAGCACGAGTAACCTCTCTTATTATTTGGTATAGATATAGGCTACCCTATCAAATATGTATACTATGTCAACATTTATTAAATAAATAAAAAAGTCAATTTGAGCCAAACTCAATTAATTAAATCATGCTATTTTCAAAATAATAATAATAATTAAAGCAGGTTGAAAAAATATATAATTTTGGAATGAGATATAAATTAGTGGGCTCTACACCCGTTAATGTGGTTAATAAATTTAGATGTATTACATATTAACATGTGGCTAATAAGAACGTTTCATCATTTAATTAAAATTATGTTGCTGTTTGAAATAGGACTTCATAGTGCTTACCATGATATCCCGTTTTTGGACGAAAAATTATCTATCTCTCTTAAGTTGGAAACATCACTCTTATTTATTAATTTAATGAAGATTTGAGAAACTTATAGAATTATGTGCCAAAGTCAATAGTCATATTTTACTATTAAAATTGAAAGTTGAAAATTGAAATTGTTTTAAAATATAAGAATACACAATTAAAAACTTTTTAAAAATATATGGCTATAAGCTTAAAGGTTAAGGAAAAAAGGTTTGAATACTATTTTGGTTATTGTACTATTCACTTAAAGTTCATGCATAGATATGTTTTTTAATTCAATATGTGGAAGTGATGATTGAAACTCATAACTTTTTAGCTAGAATTATGTCTTAACCAATTAAGCTATGTTCGTTTTATGCATATAATTAGTGTTAGAATTTTGTATATAGAAAACAAAATGATCAATTTTTAAAACTAAAAAAACTAAAATGAATAAAAATTAAAAGTACAAAACTAACACGAATATTTTAAAAATACGTTGATCAAAATAAATTAGAGTTGAAGGTACTTAAATAGTATTTAAACAAAAAAAAAAAAAACAAAATTGTACGACTAATCACACGTCGTTTGCAAATTATTTTTCCCTCTCGCTTCCCCGCGTCGTCCGATCTTACTCTTCCCTCTGCTTCGATTGAGCTCTGCATGAGCCTGCAAATTCAATCGAAAAACCTCGAAAAGCTACCAAAACCCCAATCGAATCACTGCAAAATCTCGCCGGAGATGGAGAGCGCGTCGGAGCTGGTTCCATTTCCGCTGCTGCTCACGCCGATTGAGTCCAATTACAGAGCCTGCACCATCCCGTACCGATTCCCTTCCGATAATCCTCGCAAGCCCACCCCCATTGAGCTCTCATGGATCGACGTCTTCTTCAATTCCATCCCTTCCTTCAAGTACATCCGATTTCTCTTTCTTTCTTCATTTTCATCTTCTCATTTTTGTTTGTTTGATTGCGTATTTTCCTGCCGTGGGGAAGAGGAAGTCGACAATTTATCACTACGTTCTAGTTAGCGATGTGGATATGGCCTGATTGCTTGAGTTTTTGTTACTGCCTTGCTGGTTAATCGGTTGATTTTCTTTTATTGTATAGTTGATGGAGGGAGTGGTTTTCTTTCGGAAAAAATGAAACAATCGATCTTTGTTTGGGAGGAATTCATCATTCGTCTTTCTTGTTTACTTGTGCAAATGGAAACATGCAGCTTTTGGGTGATTTTTTCATTGATTTCTTCACTTCTTCTGTAAAAGTTTTCTTCCTCTTCCCTGTTCCTTCACGTCGTTTTCCCGTTTATTGTGTTCAAAAGTTTTGGTCAAGTTTATGACGCGCAAAAACTCGTCTTCTTCCCTTCAAGCTAAATAGCATTAATTTTTAGAAAAGTTCTGATGGCTATGATCGCTCTTAGACTTTTGGTAAAGGGTAGTACTTTGCCTATCTTATAGATTTTGTTTTGACATTTCTAGAAAACGGGCGGCGAGTGATCCCACAGTTCCAGATGCTGAGGTGAAAGCTGAAAATTTTGCTCGGAGGTGAACTTACGCTGAATGTTGTTACATCAAATATTTTTTTCATTTCTGTCTCCTCTAAGAGAATTGCTTTGATTCTTTCTAGCTAGGAACATAACCAACGCTTAAAACAAGTATTGCTGCTGTGTTTAGGAAAAAATGTTTTTGATTTAAAGGATTAATCTTGCTTCTGCTGGATTAGATTGCTTTATAAGCTCGAGATTAGCCTTGCTGGACCTGCAGAATACATCCGTTCTGGTGTATCGGTTATGGGAATTATCATAGAAATAGATGATATGAGCCTCATTTTGTGCTTTTGTATAATTTGTTGAAGGTATGCTCAAATACTTGAGGACTTGAGGAAAGATCCTGAAAGTCATGGGGGACCACCCGATTGCATTGTAAGCCAATTTTCGTAATTAGTTTTTAGAATATCAAAATTAAGAAATAAGAAAAGCCTTGTGTTTTCATTTAATTTTCATGGACTGACTTATGGTTAAAAATTGTAGCTTCTCTGTAGACTTCGGGAGCAAGTCCTTAGAGAATTGGGATTGAGAGATATATTCAAGAGAGTGAAGGCAAGTTTATATTTTCTTCTATCAAATCTTTTCCTCCAAAAAATGACAAAATTGTAGAGCTGTCACCTCAAAATGATAGGAAATGCAATATCTTAAAGGGAGATAATAAGGATTCCTGGAATTGACATAAATAAATTCCACTCTTTTAGAACGTAGAGTAGCATGGATATCAACTTCTAGCATTGGATACAGATGTAAAGATCCTTGGACTCAACCATTGGTTTAAAATCTCCCTGGGTCGTGCGACTGGTGATGTTGAAGATATCAGGGGTTTTCTAATTTCTTAACGTTACATAGCTAGATGATAGTCACCATTTTCTCCAAACATTGATAGTAAGGGGATTTGGATATTAAGAAAGAGATTAAAGAGACATATGAAATCAACCATGATTACATGCTTCTGATGTCTTTGTATTTTGCTTCCTGACTAATAGGATGAAGAGAATGCAAAGGCTATAACCTTATTTGCTGATGTAATTCATCTTAATGATGCCATTGAAGATGATGGTAAACGTTTGGAGAATCTGGTTAGAGGAATATTTGCTGGGAACATTTTTGATCTCGGTTCGGCCCAGGTGTGTCAACCTTTCATTGTGAAGTGTGATTCATATTGGTTCTTGATGACATGTGTCTTGGGAGGACATTTTGAACATTATTTAAAATGTAATCAATTCATGTTTTGAAGCTAGCTGAAGTTTTCTCAAGGGATGGTATGTCTTTCTTAGCGAGTTGTCAAAATCTTGTTCCTCGTCCTTGGGTGATTGACGATTTGGATTTATTCAAACTCAAATGGAGTAAAAAATCATGGAAGAAGGCAAGTTCTGATTGACATTTTCTATATGTGTTATATTTTTTGTTATGAAAATTCATAATCAAACATATCTTCACTCAGTTATTTGTTGAAGCTAATGTAAGGTGCTTCTTTATGTTCTGACAGGTCATAATATTGGTTGATAATTCCGGTGCAGATATTATTTTGGGCATTTTGCCATTTGCTAGAGAGTTACTCCGGCGCGGAACTCAGGTTTAGCGGTAGATGTGGTTTCTTCATACTACACAATCATGCGAATTGAAAATTTAAAAAAAAAATCAATTGAATTTGTATTTTTTGAAAAACTAAACTGCATGTTTTGTTTTTAATGAAATTGATTGAGATGTTATATGAGAGACAAGGAAGAAAAGGAAATTGTATTTTGTAATTCATACTGGTACTTTACAGGATGGCTCTGTCGAATTATTCATTTGATGCTCATGTCAATGAGTTATAATTTTTTTTGTTTGCTGTCTGGACTCTGTTCCTTTGCTAGAAGTATGTGCCTTCATAGTTGAAAAATAGATCTTTTTCTCATCTCCCGAGTTCTGTATTGAAAAGGGTTTCTCATCCTTCCTCGTTCTTGCTTTCTTTTGTTCCATGAAGAAGCATGTTTCTTAACCCCCCGCAAAAGAAAAAAATCACCTTTAACGTTTATGAATGGGTCTCTTTTCTTTATCTGTCGTTTTTTTCTTCAGTAGATGTTGCTAATTGAGGTTACCTATAAAGAATAATTTCTCTTACTCATTCTGACTCGAGCAATTAAGCCTGGTAATTAGATTGGTCGGCATTTCAGTTTACTTTCCAGTTAATATTAATATTTTTACTTTCTAAAGGGTAAATACTCTACTATATTCTTCCTTTTTAGAATCATTCTTCATTTGAATCTACAGGAACTATCATGAAAACTGTTTCTTAAACGATAGATGAAAGCTTTTTTAAAATCTAATTGTTTGCTTCGTGTTGAGTATACTTAATTTGTTTTCTTTTCATCTGCAGGTCGTCTTAGCAGCTAATGACTTGCCCTCAATTAATGATGTGACTTATCATGAACTAATTGAAATTTTATCACAGGTAGCTAAGAGAAAACTTTCTGAGTATTTATAATTTCAATGTATCTATCGCTTCTGACTTGATATTTGTCAACTTATCAGCTGAAGGATGACCATGGACAGCTCTTGGGAGTTGATACTTCCAACCTGTTAGTTGCCAACTCTGGCAATGATTTGCCGGTAAGACATAAGCACAAATTTTTTATATTTCAACTGGTTGAGTGGGTCCATGGATTTTCTATAATATATGGGTGAGGAATTTTTATTTTTATTTCCTTGAAGGTCATTGATCTTACTCAAGTATCCCAAGAGCTTAGCTACCTGTCAACTGATGCAGATCTAGTTATCTTGGAAGGAATGGTGAGTCCTTATCAGTTCATCATGCTACTAGTATTACATCTTTATTGTGTGTTTAATTATAAAATTATAAACTCATTTGACAATATTTGAAAATGTTATTGAGAAATACTTCAAAGATTTGGGGGAAAAAATTAGGTCAGGCTATGATACTAAATTCATTGTGATCCTTATTTTTTTTCTGATATTATAATCGTTTGCATCTCAGTTATCATGAAATGTGTAGAAGTATAGAACATTTGTAAAGGAGTTCTAATTTCGGTATTCAATTTAGAATTGTTCTTTATGAATTGCGATACATTTTTTTTTCTTCTTCTTTTGAACCACACAAAGAATCGAGTTACTTTTGCTTCTCTTGTATCTTTCACATTTCTTAATGAAAAGTTAAAATAGTCTCGTCAAAGAAAAAAAAAAATTTTTTAAAAAGGAAGGAAAAACCTCCACCTCAATATGATTGATGAGATGTTTGATTTTTTATTTAACATTTACAGGGTCGTGGAATAGAGACAAATCTTTACGCTCAATTTAAGTGTGATTCACTGAAGATTGGCATGGTAATCATTTCACTTTTGTCATAGTGAATGTTGGTTTTTCAAAGTTAGCCTAAGCAGAAAACAGATTTGTTAATCTACTAGTGCTTCTTTTGGATTTACAGGTAAAGCATCTGGAGGTCGCACAGTTTCTTGGAGGAAGGCTCTACGACTGTGTCTTCAAGTACAACGAAGTTTCTAGTTGATATTATCTTACTGTATCTCTGACCTCATTTTTTTTATATCATTAATTATTCCATCATCGTAGGATTATTAGGCCTCAGCTTTTGCTTGAAAGATACCATGCTTTATTTATGTGAACAAACTTGAGTAGGCTTTCCCATTCCATAATTATGAAGAGACGTGAGAGATGTATTTTTATATATTAGAAATTAGGAAAATAAATATAAGAACCATGGAGAATAGTTGACATACTGCAGTAAGTAATTTACTTTTCTTACCTGTTTGCAGATGAATACATCTTTTTTATGTTTTATGTATGTAACTATGTTACCCAATGGATGATTTAACTGTTCTGGTAAATGTTCCCCCTTTCTGTGATTATAGTCTCAGCATTCTTTTGGCTAGTTGTTTTGGGATTTTTTTCCCCTACTGTAATTTCATTTATCAATGAAATTCTCGTTTCTCATCGAAAAGAAAAGGAAAAAAGAACCTTTTCTTGTAGTAAAAGGCAATATCCTAAGAGAATGGGTATCTATTTATTTTATGTCAACCATTTCTAGTTAGGTCATTTTATTGATCCAAGGCAATAGAAATACTACAGAAACATCTCATATCAATTTGGTATTAAAAGAGAGAACATAGAGGTAAAAAGAGAGTATCAAAGTCTTCAGACAATGTAGACAGTTAGCTTGATTGGATCACTTCTCTTTGGTTGGATAAGAAGCCATTTGGTTGATCCCACATAGTCCTTGAGGTTTTCCTGTATTTCTCTTCATTCTAATGTATCCATTTTCCCCCCATTTTGGTCCCCATGAGTTCCTTACAATAATGTAATCTGTTCCGGCTGATGAGCCATATCCAACAGCTGTCACACCGTGATCCATGTCGGTTCCGCAAGGACCTGTGAATACACCCTGTGAAGATGAAACCAAACCAATTATTTCTCAATTAGGTCAGAACCATCCGTTTTGAATTGTTTATCTAGGGAAGTATGGTGCTTTACTGTTTTATAATCTTACCCCCTTGTAGAACTGGAAATCTCTGCCAGAAGCTTCAATGGCTACACTGATAGGCTGGTGACTCAATGCTTTTAGGAGACTCTGTTCATCGTTTACGGGCACGTCTTCGTACCCGTCAATGGTTACTACTTCAAATTGTTCCTAAAGAATACAGAAGGTGTTTTAGTAAATCATAGGAAGTGCAAGCTTTCTTTTCTGTGTAGTTGCGGAGATTGGATGAATACCTTTTCTCTGATGCACCTTCCTTCCTCCATTAGATACGGGTAATCCTCCGCCTTTCGAAGTCCAGAATTCGACATTATGTATTGGAAGGCATAATCCATCAGACCGCCATAGCATCCATTATTGAAGCTTCGGTCGCAGTCGATCAGCTCTTGTTCGGACAAGGAGGTTAGATTTCCAGTGACAATTTGGTTTATCCCTTCCACTGCTGCCACGGTTGAAAATGCCCAGCAACTTCCTGCAATCCAATCATGTGGAAATTTTTTTTATCTTTATAAATAGAGAGAAATAACTAGGTAACTCATAGAAGTAGATATAGATATAGAGATAGAGATAGAAATAGACCGCAGGAGCCTTGGTTCTTGACGGGAGTAACAGCTCCTTTGCTTCTCCAATCGACCGACTTGGGTACATCATCTACATCTCCGTAACTAAACCCACGAGCCGATCTTTTCCTTGGAAACTCAACATTCAATCCCAAATATTTGCTCTTAAACTCTTCATGGCTCATGTCTGCAAATTCATTCAACCCGAGCCAATAGCTAGAAACCTTCTTGTTCCTCTCATCAATGTGTTTCAAATTGTCAATGAATATCTCAAACCTATGGAGCTTCTCTTCCACGTTTCGGTACGTTTTACTGTGCTTCCACATCCATGACTCGAACAGCTCGATAGTTTTATCCATGGAGGCCAAGTGCTCGGGAGAGTATCCCACAATCGAGAAATCATGAGCGCAAGCGCAACTGATGAATAGAGTTGCAGAGAGGATGAGGGCTGTTTTGGAGAAGGCAGAGAAAGCCATTTCTGAACAAATTCTTAAAGGAAATGAACGAAAAAACTTGGTGAATGAGTAGAAAGGGGGAGGAATTTCTACTTATATAATGTTTGTTTGGTAGGTTCTGTGGGGTTTCTTTAAAGTGAAGTAATTTATATTATTTCATTTTTGTTAATACTGTGTCTTTAAGATTGGTTCTTTTGCAGGCTTTTTCACCAAGTTAGTTCAATCATATTTTTTTTTAACATTAGGTAAATGGCCACAGGTTCACAATAAATAAATTAAAAGCAACTTTTTTCCAGTGTTGGTAAATTTTCTTATTTGATTTGTTTTTGTAAGCTTTGCATTGAAAAACTTCTCTAGAATCGTTTGTTTGTTGCTTCTTTAGGGGAAAAAAAGAAGGAAAAGTTACATGGTTGATGACATTTAACTCTTAATAAATCAAAAACTATCCCAAGAGAAAAAAAATTATACTTTTAAAATATGAAACAAGTTAAGCCTTAAAATT
>JAOANK020000006.1:1639808-1658644 GCA_026257165.2 Telfairia occidentalis
GATTAATAGAAATTCTTTCAAATACGTAGTTAGAAAAAAAAAACATATTTACAATTAATAATATCGCTCTTGAATTTAGTGTAATCAAATAAATAAGTTATAAAAAATATTTTAAAAAAGTATAAAATATAAATACTATTTTTTATCAATATTTCTATATGAAAAAATGATTAAATTAAAAGTCATGTCAAACAAATACGGAGTATTTTTTTCAAATTTTCAAAAATAACTTTTGGCGGGTAGCCTAAGATTAATAATAGTTTAAAAATTAATTCTGTTCAAATAAACTATTCCAAAATCCAAACATATTAATAACGTATTTTCTAAAAAAATTCTAAGAAACATTTCCAGACATTGTAGTGTGTACCAATTTTTTTGTTTTTGTTATTGATTATATATATACATAATAATTATGGTGGAAAAATAATAAATGAATGTCAATGGTTTCCTGAAAAAGTAATGGAGCCCGGCCATAAATTTTCTCAACTTGCTTCTCAAAAGTACTTGCATGTCAATTAATTTCGCTATTCAAATATTTATTACAATACATTAACACTTGAATAAAATTAAATTATGTTTTGCTCCCTAAAGTCTAGACCAATTTTCTTGCCATTCTTCTCTTTTTTAAAATGGACAAAATTAATAGTTCTGTGCCAACTAATTAATGTTATTAATGCATCCTCCAATTTAAGTATAGTTCAATTGACTTAGGTTTTTCACGATGAAAAGATTGTGAATTAGAATCTTTATTCTCATGTTGAACTTAAAAAAAAAAAGAAGCTAATTTTATTTTTTTTAAGAAATGAATTTATCTTGAGTTTAATTCTATAACATTAGATAATTTGTACTTATTTTCAATATTGTTTAAAAGTTATACTTATAGAACATTTTTTTGTTCCTTTTACACTATTATATTTTTAAAGTTATTTTTAAAATATTACAATTCAAAAACGTAGATGTAGATTGGACTCTCTGATCTTTAATGAAGGCTATTAATACTTTCATTAGTTAAACTATACTTAAATTGACGATATTAGATTTTAAATCAATATTAAGGGTAAACAATCAAAATTAAGTATTACTTTATTAAAATTGATTAACACTATCACCTTTTGAGGATAGTTTGTATTAAAGAAGTTTGCAACCATAATGATTAAAAATGAGTACAAGATAATTTTCATGAGTAATAATTCTAAAAAAGTACTCGAAGCATTTTTAAATGAAACACTTTTTTTCCTTCTGTTCAACCATGCGGGGTAGGGATTCAAACATCATATCTTCAAGACAAATATATAATGGTGTAAATAGCTGACTTACATTCATGTTGACAAATAAGTACGTATTAAGTTTTTTTTTTAATTTTGTTTTACAAAGTAAAAATTTTTTAGAATAAAATCACTTTTGACCATGACATTGAGTAGAATAATCCTTTGAGAAGTAGCTAAAAATATTTTTTATCATTCCATAAATCATACAAACTTCACCCTAAGTTCAGCTAAGGCAAGAGGTAAAAGTGAAACATATCTTTACTTTATCTTTTTAAAAAATAAGAATTAAAAAAAGTGATGGCAAACATATATGTTTTAGGATACAAAATGATTTTTTAAATAAAAGAAAAATTATTAATTTGGTCCCTATAATTTTAATGTTTCAATTTGGTTCTAATAACTTGGACTTATTTTTAATTTGGCCTTTATAATTTAAATTTTTTTAATTTAATCCTTATAATTGGTTAATTTGGCTAACTATATTAGAGTTTATGATAAGTTAAAAATAGGAGCTTTGGCATATATAACAAAGAAGTTCATTAAATTGCAAATATGACAATAAGATTTATATATTGCATTGATTTAGCAAAAAGAAAAAAAAATGTCTAGCTCACATTTTCTACTGAGAAGATAAATATACTCTTAAAATAGGCAGTTCCTCCAATGTAATATAAAGTATATTATTGAAAGATTTTATAGGATGTATATCAATGATATACTTTTGTATCAAGTAAATCACAAATATAACTAATATATCGTATAGGAAGGATATCAATTGTATACTTTATACTTTGTATATCACTAATATACCTAGTAAGAAATATATCATTGTTATACCTATAGGCACTATATTAATGGTATACTTTGTACTGCATATATTACTGATATAACTAGTATATATAATATGAAATATATCATCGATATATCTTATAAGAAGTATATTAGTGATTTCCTAAAGAAGTAGACGAGCATGAAAAAGAAAAGACAAAATTGGAAATAATGAAAATATCAAAAACCAAAAGTCGTCGCTATATTGGTAAATATACTAAAATATTTTGCTAACCATTGAAATTATTTTTAAAATAAGAAAAAATAGAGTTTTTTGAATGAGTGAAAAATATTATAAAAATTTGAAAAAATGTAAATGTCTACTTTTGAGAAGGTAATAAATATTTTATGCACTGAGTTATATTCAGATGAATAACAATTTGCAAAGTTTAATCAAATTATAGAGACCAAATTAAAACTTTTACAATTATAATATAAAAACCAAATAGAAATCAATATCAAACTATAGGAACCCAATTACAACTCTCAATAGCATGTGAACCAAATTGAAAGTAACAACTCATAGGGGACTAAATTGGCAATTTAACCAAAAAAAAATACAAAGTTCAGTCGACTTTCAAATTTGTGTTTAATAAATACTTTTTTTAGTACAAAAGAAAATTAAAAACTAAGAAAAAATAGGGGAATCAAGCTGAATCGCATTTGATACCCAATGGATAGTCCTCCATCCAGATTCTTCCTAGTTGGTTTCTCTCCGCATGGATTGCCAATTGATTGGCAACTTCGTTTTGTTTACGACCTGCTAAAGTTATGCTGATAATTTCACCTCGTTGTCTTCGACTTATGATCTTATCCACTACTAGCTGAGTTTCATTCTCAAACCGCTCGTTTTCTTGTAAAAGATTCCAAACGATTTTAGAGTAAATTTCAGCCAATAGTGGTCATATTCCGGCTTCAACTGCTAATTGCATTCCTAAATCAACTCCATTGCTTCTGCCAAATCAATTGATCCGTGTAGCATTCTTGCACTCTTAGCTGTCAGAATTACTTCTCCTTGTGCATCGCGAATTACAATTCCAAAACTAGCTTAACCGTCTAGAAAAGCTGCATCCATGTTCAACTTGTACTATTATGAGTCTGGTGGTTGTCATTTCACATCAGCATTTGTGTTATGTAATGGTTGTGATTCGTTTGATGTTGCATTCTGATTTCGTCCTTTCCATTCTTCACCATATGCTAATGCTTGAATAATCGAGTCGTCATCAACATATGAGCCATCATTGAAAAGCAGCATGTTTCGACGATTTCAGATTGTCCATAGTGTGATAGTGAAAACCTCCAACTCACTTGGCGTAGCTGCTCACTAGCCCTACAAAAAAGAGAAAGAAAATCATCATAAGTATCCGTCATCAAAGAGGCAAATGGACTCCAATTTGTCCAAAAGCCTCTACTTCCCTTCTAATAAATACTTGAACTTTAAAAAATACTGAATATGTCATAGATTTAACAAACATAAAATTAAAAATTTAAATATTATTGAACACTTTTAAAATCTGTTAATGGGTTAATATATATATATATATATATTCTGTCCAATAGTTAGTGATTTCAAATTTCTACGCTCACATATTCTCAAACTCTAGAGATCCATTACAGTACCTAAAAGTTAAAGGATAAAACTTGTAATTTGCAAAAATATTAGTAAAAAGGCATGGAAATAAAGGGATTTTATTGTTCAGTTTAGTTTACAGTTTAGCGTTTTGTTTTATTTGTTTTTCTTTTTAGTTTTTTTACAGTTCATTAAGAAACGCAGTTTAGTAATTGGGGAATAGTATCAGAACGGACCCCACGATAATCATCTTCAACCCTTCCCCCCGCGCCAAAACCGAATAAAACAGCCTCGCCTGAAGAAACAGAGCTCTCACCTTTTTTTCTCTCTCTCTCTTTCTCCTCTCACCTCCGCCACCACCACCGCCTCCGCCGCCGTCTCAGTTCCATTATGACTTCCGTTCCGCCGCGGAGCTTTCTCCCGACGCGGCCTCTCGACGACACGCTCCCTGTCTCGCATCCGGACTCCAATCAAACCCTACGCAGAAGGCTCTCTTCGATTTCCTTCAAGATCCAGCCGATTTCTTCGCCTGTCACTTCCTGGCCGTTTCGTAGATCCAAATCGCTGTCGTCTTTGCGTGAATCCACCGGCAGTTCGCTGCGGAAGTGGTGGGATTGGGGATGGTCCTGGATCCTCTCTCGCAAGGCCGCGCTCTCTAGAGATCTGGAGATCAACGATGAAGAAACTAAAGTTTTTGGATCTAATTGCAGAGGTAGTTTGAGGCATCTTTTCTATAAGGTTAGGTCCGAACTCCGGAAGCTGATGCGCTCCGATCGCGTCGGTCTTCCTCAAACTTTCAAATACGATTCCGTTAATTACTCGAAGAATTTTGACGACGGAGTGAAATCCTAAGCTATCTACTAGGTAATCAATTTTACGTGTTCGAAGAAATTCAGGCTTTGGTATTGAATAATTTTCTGTTTCAAGCTAGATTCAGAACAATGATATAGGAAAAAAAGCTTCCGATTCCGGCCATGGAGACCTCTGGTCTTTACTGCGATTGTTGCTGGTAATCGATTTTGAAAAATCAATTTGCTCTTCGTGCTCATCGCTTCGATCAGAACACACAGATTTCAGAGATCTTCGTCGCAAATTAAGAGTTCGAAGAGTTTGAAAAAGTACATAAGAATTCTACTTCTTTTTGCAGATTTTTTGTTTGTATAAGTAACGTAAAATTCCTTTTGCTCTTATTGTCTGCATAGTACTTCATGTATCATCCAATATAATTCCAATACTATATTTTCTTTGACTTTACTGTTTTCCTTTTCAGATTTAATTCATTTTTTCAAACTTTCTTTGGTTATTTATATTTTAAACTATTTACTAAATTTAGAATGTGTGAACCAAAAAAATATATACATAGAAATACGTGACCCACAATTTTTACTACATACAAAAACTAAAGTATAACAATAAGGCCATAGGACCAAAACTGATAAAAAAAAATATATAAAGAACATATAGATTAAAGTAGTAATAAACTTATTTCAATCAGGTATTTTTAATTTTGGTTCATTTTTAGTTTCTACGTTCTATTTTGATTTTTGTACGTTTAAGTTTTGTTCATTTTAGTCTATATACTATT
Source organism: Telfairia occidentalis (assembly GCA_026257165.2). Taxonomy (NCBI): domain Eukaryota; kingdom Viridiplantae; phylum Streptophyta; class Magnoliopsida; order Cucurbitales; family Cucurbitaceae; genus Telfairia; species Telfairia occidentalis. Next base: position 1,645,060 of record JAOANK020000006.1, read on the forward strand.
TAAACATTCATTTTGCTCCTTAAACTTTTAAAATTTAACTATTTCAATCCCTATTAACAAAATCAAATCTTATACATAATAAAAAATTTTAATACAAAGTTATTGTAACATTTCAAAAAAATTATTGATTGTATTGTTAGGTTGAAATTGTGATTGAAAAAAAAATGAGAAAATAACAAATATAAAGAAATTGAAATAGTTACTTTTAAAAATATAGGAACCAAAATAGACGATTTGAAAATATAAAGACTAAAATAAATAAAAGTTGAAAGTATAGGGATTAGAATAAATATTTTGAAAATACATGGACCAAAATAAACTACAACCAAAAAATACAATCAGCAAGATAGTATTTAAATCTAATTTTATAATTTTAGATATTGTAATTTCTTTTTTTTTTTAAACACCTTTGTAACAATTTAATGAAAGGAAAATTTCAAGTCTTTAAGTTATATATATATGAAATATGTGAATCATGAAATCAGCAAATGTACAATTTTAAATTAAAGGTGGTTTAATTTTTTGTCTATTTGTGTCCATTGATACAACTAAGATGGTTACGATATGCAAGTATAGAACAACATAGTTAAAAAAATGTTTTAAAAAATTCATAATTATTATTATAACAATAATTTGCATATTCTTTTTCGATTAACTTATTTATTAAAAATTAAATAGTTAAATATATTCCACTTAAAGCAAATTTAAGTTGGGCTGTTTTCTAAATAATTTTTCTAAAATGCACTTGAGTGGAATGATAAAACATATTGAAAGGATCTTGTGTTAATCAGTAGGGAAAATATTTATTTTTCGTTGTTTAAAAATAAAATTTTAATTATTAACTTTTTTTACCGATAATTAAAAAAAAAATTGGTTCCTCGTACATGACGTTGGATGTGCTTTCACTTTCATGACTGAACTATGATGATATATTTCCACTGATTAAATTGTAAAATGTAAGTTAACAAAAAAAAAAAAAACTTTTTAATTAACTTATAATACTTAATAATTACTTGGATTTTGTATTTAATTATTATTGATCTCCACGAATTAAGAAAGAAGCTGGAAAGGGATAAAGATAAAAACGAATTATTATATAAATTTTGTAGTCTAAAATAACACCGTTAAATTATAAGATAAAAAATAATAACAATAAGAAAACAAATTTAAGTAATTAAAGTAATATTGAAGTCTTTCTTTTAATTTAAATAATTTACTCCACACTATTTGTTTAAGATATGATTTATATTATTTCAAAAAAAAAAAAAAAGATATATTTTTTATAAAAAAAAATTCAAAAAATTCAAAAAAACTATTATATAAGTGTAAAAAAAATGGGTGTCGGTGGGGAATTGATGCAGTGACGATGGCAAGAAATTGGTGTATAATTAAGATCCCTTCATGGTGTGTCAAATGGCTTGTAGACACGTCACAGAGTACTGTCGGTCACATTACTCTCCAGAATATTGGGAGCAAAATGTTTTATTTATATTTTTTAAAAAATTATATCGAAAACAAAGGTGAAGATCCGAGCAATCAACCTATAAGAAACACATATTCAAAGGCCAAATATTGCATTTTCGGTCTTTTAATTTAAGTTTACTTTGATTCTTTTATATATATATTTTTAAAAAATTATTATTATCTCTATTATTTGATTAACTGTTCTTGTCATTATTGAAAAAAGCATATGTGTTAAGTTATTTCTATTAATAATTTTTTTTAAGGACTTCTATTGATAATCTAAGTGAAGTTCAACGGATGAAAACATCATAACATCAATTAACAGGTCAAAAGTTCAAGTTTACACTTCTATATATCTATTGTTGTACTAAAAAAAGTTATTTTTTATTAAAAAATCAAAATTCAATAAGCATTTTCAATTACACTTCAAAATAGGATTTGACCGTATTCTTTTTCTTGCTTTTAAATCAAAATAAGGTCTTAAACTAGAATCTAAATGGCTAACTTATACATAATTTAATGAGTTAAGATATATATCCTAAATCCAAAAGTTTAAGGTTTGAATTTTCATCCCACAAGTTTAGACCTAAAGAAAACTAGGACCTAAATTTAGGTCTTAGTTTTTTTTTCCTGTCAAATTACAAATTTGATCTCTATAATTTGGGCAAAGTTTGAATTTTGTCTCCATAGTTTAAAAGTTTTCAATTTAGCCCCTATAAGTTGAGATTAGCTTCAATTGATCATATTTGAAAAGTTTCAATTTTAAAATTTTTAATTTCATCTCATTTTACCAAACTTAAAAAATTGTCCACATTTTTTTTTTCTGTAAAAAAACAAAGAGTTTTGGAGCGGGTGAAATATATCAGAAATGTAACCAAATAAACTTTTATTTACTTTATATCTTAGTGGAAAAATTGGAGCTTACTGGGCCAGGCAGGTCTTAAATGATAGCTTATTGGGCCAAAGCCCAGCCGGGCAGGTCCAAAATGACAGCTTATTGGGCCAGGCCACAGCCAGCGTCATCTGAGACAGATTTACACGTAGAAGTTCACAAGTGACGTGTGGTGGATACTGGTTAGAGCATAAAAGCGATGTCGTTTTTGGCAGAGACGATTCACATGAATTCAATTCGGTATTTTCTTTCTCTATTTTTTTTTTTTAATTTCAGAAAGCTATTATTTCTTCTCCATTTGTCTACGAATATTCTTTTTGTACTGCCGCCTTTGCCGATTCTCTCGCCTCCCATCAGAAATTCTCCGATTCCCTTCTGCTCCGGCGAGGCTGGGGCTGAAGAGACCGGAGAGTTTCAGAGACTTTATCTGAATTGAATTACAAGCAATTACTTGAAGGATTCTTTGGAAGATTTTAATGGCGTTCGCTTCTTCCAGCAGTGTCTGCCATAACAGAACCTTGACGTCCTCCGTCGTTTCTACTGCTGGCCTTTTACCCCACCGCTGCTACTCACCACCACAATCGCAGCGCCTTTTTCAATCGAATCGTCGTTCGTCTTCGAACATCGGGATTGACGTCGCTCAATCTCCGGCCGCTTCTTCCGTCGTCGCTAAAACTGCTCTATCCGATGCTCATGTTCAAAGTCAGAGCCTCAGTTCTGCTCCTGGTAGTGGTTAGTATAATTGGAATCTTTTTTCTTCTTTATTTCACATTTATCGTGCAATTAGTTCTTATTGGAGTTGCACTGCAACGTTGGTTTGACTAGATTTTAGCGCTTGGTTTTCGTAATAAACTGAAGCCATCCATGTTTTGCGACTTTTTTTTTGTTGTTATTATTAATCTTTGCCACAAAAATTGACTCAAGTGTTGGAGAACGTACGGTTTGTTTATTTTGTGTTTTCGTTCGTTTTAAGGGTGGTCGGATTTTGCGAAAAATGTCTCTGGCGAGTGGGATGGATATGGTGCGGATTTTTCTTCTGGAGGGATGCCAATTGAACTTCCGGAATCCGTGGTCCCCGATGCTTATAGAGAATGGGAGGTTAAGGTTTTCGACTGGCAAACTCAGTGTCCAACTCTTGCAGAACCAGAGCAGGCCTCGGTCATGTACAAGACAATAAAGCTACTTCCCACTGTAGGATGCGAAGCCGATGCTGCAACCCGTTACAGCATTGATGAGAGAAATATTGGAAGTGGTGCTAATGATGAACTAAATGCCTTTGCATATCAACGTAGTGGATGTTATGTAGCTGTGTGGCCGGTTGAGAATGGAGGTTCTTATAAGTTATTGGAGTTGGAGCATTGCCTGATTAATCCTCAAGATCGCGAGTCCCGTGTGAGGGTTGTTCAGGTTGTTCGAGTTGAAGGTACACGGCTGTTGTTGCAGAATATTAGAGTTTTCTGCGAGCAGTGGTATGGGCCATTCAGAAATGGGGACCAGCTTGGCGGATGCGCCATTCGAGATTCCACATTCGCTTCTACAGCTGCATTGAAAGCTTCAGAGGTGGTTGGTACTTGGCAGGGTCCTGTCTCTGTTACCCGTTTTGATGATTCTCGGATTGTGAGTTATATGACCTTCCTTTGCTTTTGACTATCTTTTACATTTATAGCATGGTAAAGTGATCCTAAAATCAAAGTTTTCAGGTAGATGCTACAGCCCTGCATGTCCTATCCTTTGTTGTTGATCCAGAAATTTTCTGTTTCTTTCCTTTAAGATTCTTTGAGGTTAAGATTTAGTTTTTTCTGCTCTCTTTCTTGCTTGTATGCATGAAATTAAAGGATGAATTTTCTGGCATCATCTACAAAATCTGCGACTCCTTTCCAGAATGGTCAACAAAATCTGTGGTTTCTGTGCATGAGTGATTTCTCTCTTGAACGACTACAGTTCTGTTTTGGTAATGATATTGGGTCATACTTCATTATTGTTTAAACTATTAGTGGCAAGTTTTATTTTAAGCTGAGGTCTCGGATCTTGCTTTTTTGACTTGTGGAAAAAGGAACATGTCAAAATGTTCACATGGTCAATTATTAGTTTCTAGTTTGTTCCATTCGTGGAAATTTGATAGCATACTTGGAGTAATCCTTAAGCAATTTGTTGGTTACTTTGCCAACAATCTCCTTGTGTCATTTCTTTTTCAAGTGACTGTCTACAACGATCACTGTAACCATGCTAAAGTGAATTTAATAGGCACAATATAACTCCATTTCCTGTTGAACATGTGTTGGAAACTTGACTACAGAATGTTGTTCGAGAACTATTGAATGTCAATGTGCAAAAAGCGGCGAGAACTGAATCAGAACTCAAGGTGCTTCCCAAGCAACTATGGTGTTCCCTTAAAGAAAGTAACGACAGTGGTGATACTTGCTGTGAAGTAGGATGGCTTTTCGATCACGGGCATGCAATCACATCAAGATGCATCTTCTCTAGCACAGCGAAATTGAAGGCAAGTTTTTTCAGTTAGATGTGTTGAACAGTTTACTCTCCAATGTTCAAATTAGTTTCTAATAAAAATTTAGGTGCTTATCAGTACATGTTTTTACATGCCCCCCCAAGTTAATATTGGTAACATGTCTAATTTTTATTCATACTGCAATTTATTCTTTTTTCCTCTCAACATGCATAATTGCGGACTGGTAATCGCATAATTTTTTCCCCTCTACCCTCAATGCTTTCGTGCATCATACCAAATGACCCTCTAAGCTAGTTGGTCTGTCTGAATCATGTTTCTTTAGGTATTTGCACTTGGTTATTGTAGATTATGTCTTCATGCTCTAACAAATTTTATTTCTACGGTCTACAATTCTTCTCTCATCTCAAACACTTGGATTTGGTTGGCAAGTTTTTGTTTTCTTGGTGGGGAGGGGGTGAAGGCAAAACAAGCTTAGTAATCTTCTTCATGGATAACTTTGTTAAGCGCGCGTTGGGCAGAGCTAGGAGCTCTTCTCATAAGAGGGCGAAATTCTTTGAAATTTGAACTTTGAAATTTGTAATATAGATTTTTCAATCAAGAAAAACTTGTCTTCTCTTTTTTGTTCTTGCCTCCGGCCCTATGTGCATAGTTTTTTAGTTTGACATTGCTTACTCTTTCGCATGCAGGAAATATCGATTGCGAATGAGACCGCTGCTTAAGATGGTAACTGACAGATACGGTTCAAGTAAGTTACAGAGGTCCTGATTCCTTCATTAGCCGTAGGGTTTGTACTTTCAAGGTGACTTTGGATGAAAAAAAAAGTGTTCTGAAATAAGTATGCTGTGTATTCTATTTGCCATTCTATAGAATGAAGTTTAAAAATACAGAAACCCACCTGTGGTGTGCAATTGTTTTCAAATTTATTAACAAAATCTCATAGCAGTTTAGAAGGTTCGCTTGTAGCTGATGTTCCACTTGATTTTAGTAGTTCTAGCACTACTTATGAACTGGGAACATTTCACATTTCAAAATTGTCTTACCCAACTTCTCATACATGTAGTACAAAAGTTGCAAAAATTTACTCCATAACATACCGGGAACATTTAAGTTTGATTTTGATTTAAATTGTGTTCAACGTTACAAACATTTTGAAATCTGGTTGAAAGATTGTTCGAGTTGGGCACATCGGTTCACATTTGGAGGGTTTTGGATTATACCATTTTTTGGTTACTTGTTCCTTTTGTTTTTGCTTCATTTCTCTTCGTTTTATTATGGTGCTTTAAAGAAAAAAAGAGATTATACCCTTGTAAATACATATTTATTTTATGCTATTTATGTAAAAATATCTCAAAAAATTTCCTACCTCATTGTACCCGAAACAATTTCTCTCTCTTAATAGAGGGGAAAGGTGTATAAAATACAAACAAATTTGCATGCATTATAATTTTCTTTGAAGTATAAAGAATCTCAAGTTGGATGTGCATGAGAATAAGCAGGGCAGCATTTTCAGAAGCTGCAAAAAGATGGGAATTTAGTTACCATACATAAACATACAACTGGACAGTGCCTATGAATATGGTGGAAGGGAGAAGTGAATGGGAATTAGTAATGGAGAAAAGTTACAATATTTGGAATGAAACTTGTGAGGCAGAGGTAGACGAAGATAGTGTATCTATACAAACACATAATAATAATCCCCAAATGAAAAATGTTAACAGCTCTTGCACTTTCACACTCTTGGAGTTCATATTTTTCTAACAACATCATCCCTTTGGCTATACAGCGATATGAAGGAATTATTAGAGAAAATGGTCGACCAGAATTTTCACCCTACAAATCCTTGTTTTGGCAACAATCGTAGAAAGCTAGGAGGAACAGCAGCTCAATTGCATCAGATAAGTGTCAAATTCCTCTGTTCTACATTCGCAGTACAACCTGCAGAATTGCAAACTGTTATATGTATAACACGGTGATATCTGGTAATTATGTGTTTCTAATAGAGCTTTCGAAAAAAGTGCTTTTAAATTAAATTATTTTTTCTATACGCACCTTTGAAATTGTTATAATATGTTCTTCATAAATAAAATGTGTCTTAAAATGAATTAATTTTTAAATTGTTTTTGAAGAAACACTAGAAAGATGGATTATCCAAAAATAACTTTGAAGTGATTACTTGAAAATCTTCAAAAATATTTAGTAAGAAAAAAGAAACATATTTGTAATTAATAGAATCACATTTGAATGTAGTGCAATCAAACAAATTTATGGTAAAATATAAAAATATTTTACGGAAACGTGCTCGAATTATAAGGCATGCCAAATACAGTAAGTCTCAACAATCTCAGACACGAATACCAGAATAACATGATTAAAATCTCTGTTTTTCTTTAAAAACTTTTTTGCATCACTCAGATTGTGAAGTTCATCAAACTTGGGACATAGCAAATGGCATTGGGACTGAGAAGTAAATAGAGATGATACCTGTACATCAAGCGTGGTTCAGAAGCTAAAGAGCACCAGGTCCGTCTCTCATGCTCAAATTCAAACTGTTTCTCATAGTTCGTCTTCCAATTCCTGCATTTCCCTTCTGCATCATGGCAACAAATTCACTATAATCGATCCTTCCATCCTGCATTACACAACAAAAGTTCATCACTTCACCGATATCGAAGGGTCGGGTTAATTCATTTTTTTTGCCCCTTTACTATGTAAATCTTCTGCAAGGGAGACTGAAACAAGTGCATTATGTTTTATCAATAATCCGATAGTACTTGCATATGCTAGACCATTCTCAATCTTCTCCAGTTTATCAGAACCTCAGACCTCGATTTTTCCCCTTCCTCATTACATTCCTCAAACTAGTTCTTCAACAGCATCAGTATGGAGAAACTTCAGTAACTTTACATGTTCATTCAAACTCTTCCTAGCTACCCGGTCCAAGAAAGATCGCATAGAAATGCTTTATCATTGTATAAAGTAGGACATGGTCATTGACTGAACCTATGCTCCAGTTGGATTCTATTTATAATAGAGAAGTATCAAGAGTATGATTCTATAATAAAGTTGAGAGAATTACATTATCTTGATCGACTTCTCTGATAATGTCCTCGAGGTATACGTCGGTCATATTATGTTCTGCACAAGCTTGCTGTAGCTCATCAACTGTGATATAACCACTTCCATCTTTGTCGAAGTATCGAAATGCTGCAACCAGGTGTTCTTCACGCTCTAGTTTGTTGAGATGAATGGTTGCAGCAATAAACTCCCCATAATCGATAGTGCCACTGTTGTCAATGTCAGCCTGAAAGAAATTCAAGTAAAATTTCAAGGGGCCCAATAACTAATAAGCATAAAAACCATACAGATTCTTAAGATAATTCAACAAATTTAATCATAAGAAACAAATGCATTCTGAAAGTTGAAGTAGTCTCATCTTCCTCCATAGCTGTCGTCGACCAAACGGTACAGCAGTATAGCAGGAGAGGGTCAAATTCCAAGTTACATGTACGGATTTCCCACAATTTTTTTTTAAAGAAACCAAATCGAATTTTTCACTGACTTAGTGAAAGGTTACAAAGAAGTCAAATTCTGGGATGGGAACCCACGCAAAGAACAGACAAGATGGAATAACAAAGAATTCTAACTATCCAATCTCTAGAAGACTATAACAAGTGATATAGTGAAATGACAACCAAAATCTACCAACAACCCATAGGAGTTACAAAAAACTACCTCGGCCCAAATTAAGTTGATTGCAAATGGAATATAATAACAAAAGAGGACAACTAGAAAATGGAATTGAGTTAAATCAAGAACCTTCCCCCAAACCAGCAAACTTATCTTTGAAGAGTTCTACGTTCTTTTTAATTACCCCAAATAACAGATTTTCCACAATTCTAGTTGCTATCAAGAACAGACTAATTAGTCTCAATAAAATTCTTCACCAACTAAACTTTACTATAGCTCATTGACATTAGGTCTTCCACTACAACAGCGAGATATATTATGCACATCTAAAGCTTCTCCACATCAAGAAGTACTTAATCGTTTGACTTGTAATAGGAATGTGACTAGTATACATCAAGGAAGGGCTATGAATATGGAAATTTCTTGAACCAAATAGCACAAGGTAGCAGAGATGTAGCTCATCTAACTCATTGAAACAGGGGGGACAAAATTAACAAATTCAAAGTCATTGGTGACAGTGAAAAATATCAATATACTCATGTAAAGGAAACAAAATTCTTCCACAAGACATGCAAAAGTTACCGCTTCCATAAGGTCACGTATTTCAATATCTTTCAAGGTTGAACCATATCTTCTCAAACCAGCTTTCAGTTCATCAAACGTAATTGCACCACTGTTATCAGTGTCCATAGCTGTAAACATTTCTCTTAGGCCAGCAATCTCCTCTTCAGAAAGACTTTCGGCAATCACCTAATGGTGCAAACGTACAGATTATAAACATCAGTCATTTAAGCCAAAAATGTCAGTGAGTGCAAGCTTGCATTAAAGCTTGTCTAATTAGCAGATATTCTGTGCGAACTTGCAAAATAACATGTAATTCGGTGTCCAATGTCTGCTATACTTACTCGTAATGCCATCTTCTTTAACTTATTCATTGCAGAGAATTGTTTAAGTCGAGAAAGTACAGCTGGATCGAGAGCCCTATCAGGAGCAACTCCATTTTCGCAAATCCATGGATGACCTGTACGGATTATGAAGGTATAATAGTTCAATCAGACTCAGTGTAACACTTAGAGTAATGAACGCAGTTACACTATTTGTAAACAACAAAGCCATAATTGTCCAGGTTCTGAATATTCTAAACTAAAAAAAATTTCGGATATGAAATTTGATTAATGAAGAAATATGATGCAAGAGACAATGACTAATTGTACGTGTTAGTCTATTAGACAATTCAAAAAAAATATTAAAAGGATTCTTTGTTTGATTAATTTTTTTCTTTATTAAAATGGAAACTGATTTGTGTTGTCAATTTTAGATTGAATATATTTTGACCAAAATACAGAGGTCAGAGAGAATCTGAAGTTATCTAGATCAGCAAGAAAATGCCTATAACAGAGCCTCAAACACCCAAAGTATAACCAACACGTGACTATCATGCAGCTTATAGTAAAGTGGAAAAAAGCATTAAAAACCCAGAAAAAATCTTCCTTTTTCTAATTCAGTACAGTAAAGGTATCTTACTTTTACGTTCATAAAAACTTGAGAAATATAGAAAAGTAAACATACATAATACTTCATGTGCAGTCAAACGATCTGATGGTCGAGAACATAGCATCTTTCTGATAAGATCCTTTGCACTGTCAGATATTAGGGGCCACGGGTCTGAGTCAAAGTCAATATGTCCCTTCAGCACCGCATCAAATATCCCTTGTTGAGTTTCTGAGTGTGGAGAATGGTAAAAAAGAACTATTTAGCAATCATACATCATAACCCAATCCGTTTTCTCTCTTCTTATAATCATGATATTGGACCACGCCACAGTCTAGTGCCCTTGCCAACCCAACACCCTAATTCCAAAACCAATGGGCAATAACTCATTCAGGTTTTTAGAAGTGTTTTTATTTGAAAACTACAAGTACCTGCCCAAAATGGTGGCACACCACTTAGCAATATATACAATATAACTCCTGCAGTCCACACATCCGCTGCTGGGCCATAGTGCTTCAGGAGTACCTCTGGAGCAACATAGTACGGGCTTCCGACAACATCGGTGAAGATTTGACCTGAAGTGGTTTTGTGCAAATCAGGAATGAAAATTAATTCAATACATTAATTAAACAAACGTAAATGGAAGACAAAGAAGCTTAACTAAAGCAAGCTAATTTTATAATATTGAAATGTGGATGTTCAATCTGTTGAAATATTCAGCATCTTGTAGGAAAGGATCAGGAATTACCTCCTTTTGACTTATTGCAGCATTCCTACTTCTCTTTTTCTGCATAATGCATATGTTTATTCCCGGAATCTCAATCCTTTTCCTTAAAGAAGCTGAATATTTCAATACAAATGTTTTCTAAAACTCATTGTGGGGATTATCATAGGATTTATCTGATATGCCCCCGATGATTAATGAGGATGAATAGTTACTACACATGCCATAAACACAGTTAAGTTGCTGAACCATATATCTAACAGGACCTTTGATTCATCAATAAAACCCAAAATGAAATGGAATTACGACTGCACTTTCTTTTCACCTGGTTTGAAGAAAACAGAGAGGCCAAAATCAATAGCTTTAAGGGAGAAGTCATCATCCTTGTTAACCAACAAGAAGTTCTCTGGCTTCAAATCTCTATGCATAACTCCAAGCGAATGGCAAGTCTCGACAACACCGACAATAATCTTGGTCAACTCAGCAGCTTTCCTCTCACTATAATGTCCCCTTTGGATGATCCTGTCGAACAACTCACCCCCGCTACAGAGCTCCATTACAATGTGAACGTACAAAGAATCTTCATAAGCACCCTTGATGGTTACAATATTCTTATGACCTGCCAAATGATGCATGATCTGAATCTCCCGACGAACGTCCTCAACATCCTCCTTGGCAATCAACTTCCTCTTGGAGATAGACTTACAAGCATACTCAATGCCAGTGCTAATCTCAGTACATAAATAAGTAGTTCCAAACTGTCCTTGTCCTAATTTTCGACCGAGAGTGTAAAGATCTCGAATGTTAGCAGTCTTATGACCCAAAACATAATAAGCTTGGTTATCAGCGCTTTTCCTCATTGTGAAATCTTTCTTGGTGGGGCTTAAGAAGGTTGGATTGCTATCGTAGTCCTTGGATTTGTGTCTGTTATCTTCGCCAACTTCTTGGGAAATCAGATTGTGAGTGCTGATGCTGGAAGGGGAATGATCAGAATTGGAACGGTCTGAAGAACTGTTGGTGTTGCGCTTGGAATAGGGGATGGAGCTGTCCTCGGGCTGGCTGTAGCCCTGAAATATATTCCCTTTGAAAGATCCACGGCAGGTATTGCCCATGAAACACAAAATCGCACTTCCACACGGACCCTCACGGTCTCTCCCCCCTCTACCAATTTCGTCTCATCAATAACGTCAATCACGAAACCCTGGGAACGAACAATTAAAAAATCAAGCCCTAACCTAAATCGAAGAAATTAGGGATTCTCGATTCTTCTAATTAAAAAAAAAAAAACAACAACAACAACAACAAATCGAATGACGTAAAAATGAGAGATCCCAACGAGCAAATAGATCGGACCTATAGAGAAGAATCAAACATCGTCAAAAAAAAATTCAGAGTCAATGGAGGAAACCAGTGGCGTGGAAGATCAATCTGGCGAAAAAGAAAACCACAGAGAAGACACAGAAATTGACACATCCAATCCAAACAAGAACAAAAAGAAGAGATTAAATGGAAAAGAAAGAGATGAGAAAAGGAAGGAGGAAGTACCAGTTTCTGGCAATGGAGGAAACAAAATGGATTCCATGTACAGTGAAAACAAATAATTTGAGCTGGAAAAAAATCGATAAAAAATGGGTTTTTAAGAGAAAAGGTTGAAGAACTTTAATAATAGTAAAATAATTTTGGGGGGACCAAGTCCGATTTGTTATTTGTTTGGGATGTTGCTGCTGGGAAACATCGGAAGTCAGTGCTGACCAGCTACTCTTTCTCTCTCTAATTTCCCTCCTTTTCTTCCCCCCTCTCTCTCTCTTCTTTTTTGGATAATTTTGTCTTTATGTAAAAACTAATAAAAATCATTATTTTGCTGAATTCAAAATAATAATAATAATCTTTTTTTTTTTTTTAATGTGTCTACATATTATTTTCGTCTTTACATTTTCCCTAAAAAAATATATTGGTGTGTACAAATTTTTCTACTCACCATCATTATAATTTTTATAATTAGATGAAAGAGGAGAAAAAAAAATTTACTTTTATTTTTCTAAAAAATAAATAGTTGTCGTATTTTGAATGGTGCTCGTGATACTTACACACTCAATAATTGTTTTTTTAAAATGTCAATTTTTTTATTATCATATTTTTTAACTTTTTTTTTCGTTTTAGTTCAATACTTTCAAAATATTTGTTATGATCCTTATACTTTTTACAAATTAACTATTGTGGTATTTATTTATAAAATTCTAATACAAATTTTTATATAACAAAAATCTTTCAATTCAAAATTATGGCCTTTTAAATAAATTTATTGAGTTTGTTATGTTGGAAAATTGTGATTGATTTTTGTTTACTGTGTAAAAATAAACGTCTTAAAAGGACAACGACCAAAATGAAGTAAAGTCCAAAGTGCAAGTAGTATTTAATTTTTTTTTTTTAATGAAACAAAATTATGAATTTAGAAGAAGAAAAAACAAAGAAATTTGAGAATTACGCCTTTTCCTGGAAAAGAGAGAAAACAGATCCCGTTTGACTTGCGCTCACGGGTTTGAGGTCGAAGAATGAAAATGGATCAAAGTTTTAAACTTTATATTTCTTTAATGTTTATTTTATTTTATTTCTGAAAAAAAGTTCTCTTTAATCCATGTTGTTAACCTCTTTTTTGTTATGTTTGGTTTTAATTATATAAACTTGTATGATTGTTCTATTTTACTTTATGAATTTTTTAAATATTTATTTGCAGTCCCTTTTTTTTTTTTTATCCATAAGCTTGTAAAAATGTCATATAAATTTTATAACAAAACATCACTTTATTATGGTTGAAATTTTGTTGGTGCATAAAATAAATTTGAATGTGAATATTTATGTG
>JAOANK020000006.1:1682445-1692467 GCA_026257165.2 Telfairia occidentalis
CCCCCCCCCCCCCCCCCCCCCCCCCCCCCCCCCCCCCCCCCCCCCCCCCCCCCCCCCCCCCCCCCCCCCCCCCAAGACTTACCTATTCTAGCAGCACATCACCAGACAAAACAAACCAAGAAAGAACTTCTAAAAACAGTTAAAACATACTTTAACTAATTCTTCATTTGAAAAAACACAAAAAGGTTTTTAACTCTAAACTCACAAGCAGCCCCCAAAAGCACATGAAGACAATATAACAAGAATCTTTAAATCGATTGGACTAAATTCCATTTACGATCTGGTTTTCTTTTAAGAACAAGATACATTCTGGGTATTATTGGAGTGAATGCTCATCTTATAGAAAAGTACCAGAACAGTCCTTGCTAGCACACAAAACAATTCATAATGTCTATAAGATCTACTTGAGTTTTATTTCACAGAACAATCCTTACAAGCAGCAGTATTTACCTGTTTAGACATGTAAGCTTCATAGATTTCCACGACAAGCCGTGGATCCTTCTCAACGAGCTCCATATACTCCTCCCTTTTGGTCAGCTTGTCCATGTTGTCGATAATCACTGACAAAGCTGCATCGATCATATGCTTGCCATTGTGCTGGTGGGCAAAGGTGTAGTTCAAAATTGAGTTGTCCCAGTTCAGTTTTGATATTAGGAACTTCTCACAATGTGCCTTCAGATGCTTCACTTGGTACTTTTCAGCCAAAACTAAAAGGTCATAAGCCATTTGCTCATCAAGACACGCTTCTGCTGTGTACAAATAATTAACAAAGGCGCGGAGGGCATCAAATGAAACGTCACTGATCTTTATGGTACCACTACGGCTTTCCTCCATTTCATTCTCAAGCATAGCTTTGAAAACTGGGGAGCGACTCACCTGAAGCATGCATGAAAAACGTTTATATATGACAAAAGAAGGGATGGCAGGCTCCTGTCTATACTAGAACAATAGTCCAGACCGAAAACCAAAGTAGCTAAGCAAACTTATACGCAAATATAATATACCCAGTTCTTTGTGAGTGAAAGGAGGAATTTGGATCATGGAAATAATAATCCCCCTTAATAAATGTCAAGTGGCTGATGCAATATGTTGATGGGGTTAAAGGAAATAATACAGACGCGATTGTGTATGAATCAGAAGGAATATGGAAATATAACATGTTATTTCCAAAATTTTAGAAAAAGAATCCCGACGTTAAAAAAAAATGCAGTATGTAGTGCACAGATGAGAAATCACATTCAAGGATGTACAGGTAAAGGCATCGGTAGCTTGTCATCTCAATGCTCCCACTCAATTAAATGAAAATGTTTTTAAAGAAAATCTATTCTCTAAAAGTTAAGTAATATACGTCCAAAAGAAAATATAATGGTCGTTGTAGATAACGGTTTACATGATGTATTAGAAGGTAACAGTCTCAGGGGAAAAAAAGGAAAGAAAAAAGATCAAATGAAAAACAAAGAACAGAATATACCGATTTAATATGACTTTGCCTGGAAAAATAACCTCAGCCACTGAGGTTGATAAATATTTGTTCATCATCCCAGATTCCCTCGAAACAAATGATATTGGGACATAAGTTTAGAGAAGTCGGAAGGGCCAGCTGAGTTGACCTTGGCCACAATAACAAAACATTCGATGCAATTTCAATTTTTTTTATTCCATATGCAGTATCTCTATGTTAACTTGTTTAACACCTTTTGGTTGTGAGAAAACAGTCTTCGGGTAAGCATGGAAAGAACAATTTTTACTAATTCATTGTAAACTAATTCACTTGAAAAGAAAAAAAAAAACGAATGCATCCATGAAGTTTAGAAGAGATAACTAAAACGATTACAAACTACAGCAGGACATCTATTCCTCTAAATTAGAAATAGAGGCCTGGCATAAAAAAAAATTACATAAAATGAACCACAAAAAGGTCAAAAAGTAAGTTTTCAGCCACGCGCAAGTTTTTTCTTCTCCTTTAATTTCATCTTCAAAACTTCTGCTATTCGTTTCCATGCCAATACACCAAATAATAGCAATAAGAAGAACTTTCTTTCCCTTATTCCATGATAAAATTAACCCCTTCCTACTAAAAGTTTACAAAATTGACAACAAACAATTAATTTCAAAGGGGGATTAAAAAAATAACACTATATCTTTTCTACTTAAACCGCATGAAAAATAGATGTGCAGTCCCTAAAAACAGTAAAGGAAAATTAGAACTTTTTTAGGGACTTTTGCTAGACAATTTAACCTAACTGGAGCAAAATCCAAAACTTCGATAGAGGATAACAAACACTCATTGATTGTAAGCACACAAAATAATCATATGATGGGACCAAAGGAGCAATGTCTATAATAGATAAAGGAAAGCAAACAGTTAATTATGAGATTTTCTAGAGAAATTACCCCAAGGATTTACTTTGATCAACCAAACTCCCAAAAAAAAAAAAACCCCGCTGGAGGAGATAAAGGATGAGTTCAATTGAGAGTAGAAAGTAGCCTTGTCACTCACAGCTAGACCTTATGAGGAGTAATCAACAGAAAGAGTGAAAAGAATATTTAATTAGACTAGAAGAAACAATAACTACATCAAAAAATTGAAGAAGAGAGAAACTCACATATCACTGACTGAACAACCTATATTCTCAACTTGATCAACACACCAGTGCAAATAAGACAATCAAAGCAAACCGCAAGAGAAAATATTCGAGGATTCACATGAGAGCCCCTCAAAGAAAGACTGGAACCTCACCTATTGTCACATAACACATGTTTGCTCTCAGTGATCAAATGCCAAAAGAAACTGAAAGGAAAAAAGTCAATCTCAATAACTGTTTCCATGTTAAAGCAATGTTTTTTTGACATGGTTACCTACACCCAAGGCTCCTCCAAAAATAGGCTACAAACCAACTCTCAACTAACACTACTAACCAGGTGCATACATCGACCTTCATGAGCCCACTCCAAAAATGAAAATGTATCATGTTCTCAGTTGTATTATCACGAGTTTCAGGATTCGAATCACAGATTTTCTAATGAAAATTAAGCATTTAATGGAGAAAAATGAAAAAAAATACAAAGGGGAAATCAGAGGGATAGAAAGCCCAAAATGAAAGGAGTATACAAAAAAAAAAAAGGACAAAATACACTTTTAGTACCTAAAGTTTGAGTTAAGTGTATTTGGTCCCTATGGTTTCAAAAGAGACACTTTTAGTCCCTAACGTTTGAAAAAAGATTTTAAATAGTCCTTGAGGTCATTTGACCTTTAGTTGATTAACAGAAAGATGGTGTGGCATGGTTGAGGTCAAATTTTAATGACATCGCAACTTTTAGTAATATTATATTAAACTTTTTTATTTTATTTTATTTTCTCCTCCCCACCCTTTTCTCTCTTCTTCTTCCTCTCTCCCTCCTCTTTTCCCTCCTCTTCCCTTCTCCTTTTCTTCCAATAGGTATGGCCGACCATTGCTTCTCCTCTTCCTTTTATTATTCAAAATTCTCTTATCTACGTGATACAATACAAGTTTATTGACCAAAAACCAATAAATCTAATAATTTAGACATTTTTATCAAATGAATCTTCCATTCCACAGACCAAAGATAGAGCATACGTATACATCCTTTTATGTCGGTGGATGTATACACCAAGCCGTCGGATTTCCGTCCCGCGAAAAGATCAGCCATCGTCCTACCACAATGGGCTCTTCAAGTAAGGTGGTTCTGGCCTTGTTTGTTGGCGGTTTAATTTGGGTATATTCCAAGAAAATCAAGCGGGTGGAAAAATTAGACTCCCTCGCATTGGAGATAATTAAAGTGTCGAAGGAATTTTCTTACAAAGAGCTCAAAATCGCAACGAAATGCTTCAATATGAACAGAATCACCGACCACGTTGCGTTGGCAACATTCTAGAATTTTCCCCCTTTTACTTTGGTCCATGGAAGAGTTGAAGGGCAAAGAGGAGAGAGGAGGGGGAGGGGAGGAGAAAATAAAATAAAATAAAAAATTGAATATAATATTATTAAAAGTTGCCACGTCATTAAAAATTGCCACCCAACCATGCCACATCATCCTTACATTAGTCAAAAGACCTCAAAGACCATTTAAAATCACTTTTCAAACCTTAGAGACTAAAAGTATCCCTTTTGAAACCATAGGGACCAAATAGATACCTAATTCAAACTTCAAGGACCAAAAATGTATTTTACCTAAAAAAGAAAGTAACAAAAGAAAGAAATCCAATTATTGAGAATAAGAGATAAAAGGATAATCACATAAACACTTGGATACAGTAACCCAAATTGAGGCGATGATTCTAGTTGAGGCCCAAGTCTCTTCCCAAGACCTCTCCAAATCTCTTAAAAAAAACTGCTTATTCCTCCAAACTAAATTTCTATAACAAAGAAAAAAAAAACACGTCAAAGAGCACCCTCTTATCTCAAAATGAAGAGTGAAATATCATCTCCTCCATCATAGACTAGCACGATTTATTAGGTGCCAACTACACCCAGAAGCCTTAAAAACTGTCCCAAATTGAGCCTCCAAACTAACCCCTTTCCAGAATATGCTCCATGTCCTCCGAAGACCCTTACAATTAATGCACCACTGAGGCCCCTAAAGCAAAGAAGACAATCTTTGAATAAGATCAATTGTGTTAATTCTCCCGAGTATGAACCTACCAAACAAAGAATTAGACTTTCTTAGAGAGTCTAACCTTCCAAAGTAAAGCAAAGTGAAGGGGAACTGCAGAAAAAGGACCTGCAAGAATAAGTGAGAATACTGCTGAAACTTGGTTGAACCAAAGCCAATCTTCCTCCTATCAACAAAAAGCATGGGCTCCACTTACATTCTCCTGTTTCACTTCTTCCTTACGTAATGTTTCCTATTCAAAACTAGCATCATTTGAATAAGAGAACAAAAAATTAGCACCATCCATGCATCACTTCTCACTCAACCATCGCTCATCAGTTATCACCTATTTCTCCACCATATTCTCGCTTCCATGATTGTAGGCCCCTCCATGATACTTTGTTCCTTGTTCAGCCATCAAGGATGTGATTCATCAGCCATCAAGGATATTTGGCTATTTGCTTATGGCCAACTCTCCATTTTCCTGCCAAGTTCCTTGAATGGATATACCAAATTGGATGCCTATCAAATTACCTACGAGTATTGATTTTTTAACAAGGGTAGAGAACTGAATTTTCTTGGAGTTGGAACTAATAACTATTAGATCAGTAACATGTGAAGGAGGTGGGGGCAACTTTGTTATCTCTCAATATGTGTTCTAAGAAAGGTTTGCAAGAGGATGTTGTAGATCTCCATAGAGATCACAATCTAGTATCAGAATTCAAAATGGTAGAGATTTTCCTCAAAGAAAGTAAAGTGGCCCATCCTCTGCTTCACAATCATTCATATTCTTCTAAATTTCAGATTCCATGAAGTAGATTGCTTTCAAGCATATGTGTTGTATCCAATAGTCAAAGAGATGCTAGAACATTAAAATGCCAGAATTGAAAAGCCAGCACAAGATCCCCCAACCAAGTGTCTTTCCAAAGCATGATTCTTTCACCATTACCCACATTTAGGTCACCAAAGGATTAAATTGATAAACTGTTCTGGGTTGAAGATCCGAGAGCTTTAATTGCAAGCTCTCTCCAGTCCCCACGACTCAAATGCTCTATCTTTTACAATCAAACCCATACTTACTAGGAATGTTAAAAATGACTTCCTAGAAATCTCCAAAGGCATTTACCCGTGAGGGGTATGTTATTTCTCATTATAGTCACTGACAAATAAATCCCATGCCATAAAAATTGTAGCCCAATCCACCAACTGCTCTATTCCCTAATTTCCACCCATTTTCAAGGAAAATATCCATTTCTTCAACGTCTAAGCTAATCCACAACCGTAGTAACAATCAAAATAGATTGTAGGATTTACTAGCAGAAGCAGTCAACTAAATTCAAGCAAGTGTTTATAGTTTCATCCCTTCCACTTGTTTCCAGGATATAGGTTCTATAAAATCCATGCAAAATTGAAAATGTTAATGGACTCTTTCTCAATTATTTAGTCATACTTGGATATCAAAATACTATCAGAAGAGGAATGACAGAAAATTATATGAACTTCACAGAAGGGAAGGCTAAATCCATTTTTTCGTCAGCTAGGTAGGGGCGGGGAGGGGGGGGAAAGGAAAATTGTAATTCATGAAACAAAAATAATAATAATAATAAAGAAAGGTATGCAGCAAAAAGAATATTGGACGATAGGAAAGAGAAAACAATTAACTTGCAAAGGGGCAAACCCATTGCAACGAAATAAATTAAAACAATATGCAATGACCAAACCGTATTTCCCGGATAACAGTAAGTTTAAGACTACAGGTCAAATTCACGATTTGAGCATCAGACTCGGATGCAATCAACGAGTCATACATGGTAATTCAAGACTCTACAAAGCCTACATTCCCTCTCCCTCTTCATCCCCCCACCCACCCCAGTATATTAAGCAACATTGCTGTTTCAAAACTTATACATTAAAGAGAGTATCGAAAATCCTTTTGGCTCGTAAGATATTTCACATATTTATCCGCGAAATTCCAAGCTAATTGCACCAATGTTTGTGAATTGGGCAGTTAAATACATTACTCTTCATCGCTTCATAACTAAAACAGAAAGGCACATGGATTCTAAAAAATACAAGTGGGCATTTACAGCTACAGAACTCAAACTCATACAGAAGCCAGACTGGAATCAAATCAAAACCACAAAATAGTATAATGTTAGAGTATATGTACAACCAAGTAAACATGTGTAATTCGTACTAACCAAGACAGCTTTATGAGCCGGAAGGGGCACGGCATATCCGTCAGGTCCATCGCCGGAGGCGATCAACACGACATCCGTAAAGCAGGGAGCATTGGACCTATTGTGGAGATGATCAAGAGGGGACCAGAACCTGAGGAAAGCGACCTTCGCCTTCAAGTCTTCGATCTCACGCTTGAGCTCTTCCTCAGTCTCGTTAGCTTCCTCGTAGCACTCCTTGCAGGTTCCGGCGTCGCGAGACCTGTAATCCTCCAGGCAGGACAAGCACTTCATCATGTCGTGATCGGACTCGCTTTCTGTGTCCGAAATGGCTCTCGACGACACGCACCGGCGGCGTTGCATCGGAAAATTTTGTCGGCGCTACGGATTTTGTAAATAAACACTTCTCGTTCCTTCGATCGATCGGTCAGGCTTCGAAAGTGAATGACGATGGACGGTTCACTTTTTGGAATTGATTTAATAAATCGATTTGTGCTCCAAAGAACAGTATAGTCTTTTTCAAACTGGAATTATACGTTCGTGAGAAGGCCCACTAGGTACACTATGTTTTGGCGTATTAAGGGTAATTTAAAAAAGTTTTTTTTTTTTTGGTACTAAAAAAAAGGTTCTTTTTTTAGGGTGATTTTTTAAGAACAATTTTTTTTTTTGTTTTGATAAATTTTAAGAACAAATGTTGAGTATGCTTTTAGTTTTGAAAAAAATAATAATAATAAATCAATCAACAAACATAGGTATTTTTGTATTCTAAGAAAACGTTTTTTTTTCTAATTTAAAAAAAACGCACATCTCATTAAAAACATTTAAGTACTATTTTAGTTTTTTTTGCTTTCAAAAGGGTTGATCCCTACTTTTGGCTTGTATCCATTTGAGTCTACTAGAAAATACTAACGTGAATATTCTATTATCTTTTTGTTATTAGTTTAAAAATAAATATAAAATAATATTAAATTAATAAATGAACAATTTTAAAGACAATAAAATGAAACGATTAAAGAAATTTAGTCTACTAAATAAGTATTTCTTTATATACAATTTTTTGTTGGTAACTGTTGCATGAGAAATTTTGGCAAATTAAAATATGTCGCGTGTCCTTTTAGTAGCCGGCAACACCAACTGATCCGACCAAATTAAAATCAGGATGCAGCTCAAAATCAAATGACAATTTGGTCGAAAAGCCCAAATTAGTTTAAAATAAATTGGACTAGCCTCAATAAATGTAAATCCATTAAGGTAGTTGCGCCGAAAACCTAAATTTAGCTAAAGCTGATTGTTGGAAAATTGGGTTTAAAGAAAGGATCGGGCCCAAAGCTCAAATATGCCCAAATCCAAATAATGGACCCAAATCCAACTAAGTTCAAGCCCACTAAAGCCGGTAGAAAACTCTATAAATAGAGAAGCCACTTTCATTTGGGAAGAGGAGAATTTACTTCCAGAAGATTGAAGACTCTTTAAAGACTTGAAACTCTCAAGGATTTGAAAACTTTGAAGACTTTGAAGATCGAAGATAGAAGACTTTGAAAACTTTGAAAACTTCAAAGATTAGAAGACTTTGAAGATCTAAAGACAAGTCGAAGATCTTCAACAAGCTACAAGTAGAAAACTTTCAAAAAGCTACAAGCCGAAGACTCCAATATCAAACTCATGCCAAAGCTAATGTTTTTCAACAAAGCTCAAATCTGCAATTCTTCAACAAGCTCGTAGCCGAAGATCTTCTACAAGTTCAAAGCTGAAGCTCTTTAACAAGCTCAAACTTGAAGACCTTCCACAAACTCAACGTCGAAGCTCTTCAACAAGCTTGAAGTCGAAGACCTTCCACAAAGCTCGAAGCAGAAGTTCTTCAACAAGCTTGAAGCGGAAGACCTTCCACAAAGCTCAAGGTCGAAGTTTTTCAACAAGCTCGAAGCCGAAGATCTTCAACAAACTCAAAGTTGAAGCTCTTCAACAATCTCGAAGTCAAAGACCTTCTACAAACTCAACACCGAAGCTCTTCAACAAGCTGGAAGCCGAAGACCTTCCACAAAGCTCAAATCTGAAGTTCTTCAACAAGCAGCACTCTGGAAGAGAAAATGGCGGAGTTGAAGAGGAAGATCAATACTTTGATGAAAATGGTTGAAGAAAAAGATTCTCAAATTGCTTTTCTAAAGAAAAAGATTGAGAGCCAAGATACTACCGAATCAAGTCAGACACCTGTTGTCAAAAATAATGACAAAGGAAAGACTATTATGCAAGAAACCAGTCACAACATATAACCTCAGTAGCTTCACTATTTTTCCAACAACTTCAGAATATGATAACAAACTCCATTAGAGCTCAACATGGTGGACCTTCTCAAAGTTCTCTTTTATACTACAAACCATATACAAAGAGAATTGATAATTTGAGAATGCCTACAAGATATCAACCACCAAAGTTTCAACAATTTGATGGGAAGGGCAATCTTAAACAACACGTTACTCATTTCATCGAAACATGTGAAAATGCTGGTACACGAGGAGATCTGCTGGTCAAATAGTTTGTGCGAACATTGAAAGGGAATGCTTTTGACTGGTACACCGATTTAGAGCCTGAGACCATCGATGGCTGGGAACAGTTCGAAAGAGAATTCCTAAATCGCTTCTATAGCACAAGACGAATTGTCAGCATGTTCAAGCTCACCAATACTAAACAACGAAATGGTGAACTTGTTATTGACTATATAAATCGATGGAGAGCTTTGAGTCTTGATTGCAAAGATCGGCTCACTGAACTATTTGTTGTTGAGATGTGCATTCAGGGCACGCACTGGGACTTCTTTATATCCTTCAAGGTATAAAACCTCGCACCTTTGAAGAACTAGCAACTCGTGCCCACGATATGAAGTTAAGTATTGCTAGTCGAGGAGATAAAGACATGTTAGTCCTTGACATAAAGAAAGAAAACATCGAGACAACTTTCAAAGATTTAATGGTTGTCAATACATCCCCTTTTAATTTGTCTTCAAAAAGAAAAGATAAGAGGGTTAAAAAATAGAAAGAAAATGAAAGACATCGCTTAACATTGAAGGAAAGACAGGAAAAAAAATATTTTTTTCCTAATTCTGACATTCCTGACATGTTAAAGCAACTATTGAAAATGCGGCTGATTGAACTCCCCGAGTGTAAACGGCCAGATGAAATAGGAAAAGCTAATGATCCCAACTATTGTATGTATCACCGAGTCCTTGGTCATCCT
>JAOANK020000006.1:1707251-1722107 GCA_026257165.2 Telfairia occidentalis
TAGGAATCTAATAGTAAAAAGAAAAACTAAAATATGTTTGGAAACTATTTCTAATTTTTTATGCTCTCAAATTTAAATAAATGAAATGAAGGTTTGACTTGAAAAATAATTTTCTTAAAACAAATGTTCAAAATTATTATTTCTTTTTTGTGTCTTAAATAATTATTATACGTTTTATAAGTAAAAATAATAAAATAACACTCTTATTTATATTTTGAAAAAGTTAGAAACGAAGAGATGAAAAAAAAATTATTCTCAAAATTCATGTAGAGTATCGGGAGATTGTAAAAATGAAAAAAAAAATACATATGTTTCTAAAAGG
Organism: Telfairia occidentalis; assembly: GCA_026257165.2. NCBI lineage: Eukaryota > Viridiplantae > Streptophyta > Magnoliopsida > Cucurbitales > Cucurbitaceae > Telfairia > Telfairia occidentalis. The sequence continues at coordinate 1,707,574 of JAOANK020000006.1, forward strand.
AATCCAAACGATAACTTTGCAATGGTTGGTGGGAAACAAGGAATGGTAACGTTACAAAATGAGTGATTTTTTATCTTGACTTTTTGAATCAGCATATAATTTTGAAATATGACAGTTAACCAGACAATTCTGATGTGCTTTCTACATTATGTTTACTTTTTTGAGCAGTGGTTTAAGCTGTACCCGCAGTTCTTGCCTAACCACTTTTATATTGCTGGAGAGTCGTATGCCGGAGTATATGTGCCAACTCTTGCCAGCCAAGTTGTTAAAGGTATTTCTTTTCTTAGTTTTACATGTTTTAATCGTCAAAATTAATGTGAAATATTTTATTTTACAGGAATAGAGACGGGTGTAAAGCCCATTCTAAACTTCAAGGTGCATATCAAATTTGTCCAATCCTATCAATTTGGCCCTTGAAATTTAGGCACTATTTGATTTGTGACTCTGTTTCTTAAAAATGAAGGATTCACAAAGAATAAAAACCATATTATATATATATATATAGCCAAACGTGCAGATCTTTATTTTTCTTATAATGCATTTGTGTGAGTCTACAGGGGTCAAAGGAATAAATTATATTTCAAGAAATATTAATGGCAGTGCACTAAGGCTTTTTGGGCTTTAAATGAGCCAACTCGTTGTATTTGGGTTTTAAGCCCCCCAGTTTGGTTAGTTTCTATTTTGGAGGCTGATATTGGTGTTGTAACCCATCAGGGAGTGTAGGGCTCCTTTCGTTTTGTTTTATTATTATAAAAAAAAAATAATTTATTTTTCTTATATTTAGTTTTTTAAAAAAACAGTGATAGGAAAATATATGATGACCCAAACATAGCTAAATGTTTTTATTGTATGTGTAGAGCTAATTAGATCTCTCTGGTTTAAAAAGTTTCATTATTCTTGTGATGAGATGTGTGAAGGTTATACTGGCCGGAGATCGAGTGGGTTTTCGGGCAAAGAAAATAGTTTGGGCAGACAAAAGACTGAGTTTTGGGGATGGGAGTATTTTGGAATTGCGCATTGCCCCTTTAATGCATTACTACTTTATTTGAAACCTACTCGATTTCTTCCATTTGTTACTGAATTCAAACTCCTATACAGTTGGACTTGAAAGCTTACTCATCATCTCTTTACCATGTCTAAAGAAAAGATGTAATGTAAGAAAACTATTAAAATTTGGTAAGAAGCCAGATGTTTGAGGAGATTAACCTAATCATAGATGTTTTGAGAAATTTAACCAAATGATAGACTTATAATGAAAATTTTAAAACTATAAGAAGAAAATTCAGATGTTGGGACTAGACGAGAACGATAACTTAACCTATATTTTCTTTTAATGCATCTGAAAGTCACTTGGTTTGCAGGGTTATTTGGTTGGAAATGGAGTTGCAGATGATGTGTTTGATGGAAATGCTCTCGTTCCATTTGCGCATGGGATGGCCTTGATCTCTGATAAGCTGTTTGAGGTGGGATGATCCCTAGTTTAAATTGTAGTTCATTCTTTTACTGGAATTTCTTATCTTGTCATATGAGAAATAACACGACAAGGTTTGCTTGAAGTTGCACTACTCTCTGTTATTAATTGAAGTAGGGAAAATATGACTTCCTAGTACAAATTTGACCCTTCTCTTACTGAAGCTTTAAACTGCTTCAAAAGGGCATTTTCCTCTAAATTCTTGATATATGATGCTTATGCAGGAAGTTGAAGTTGCATGCAAAGGAAACTACTATGATCCCACCGACAATGCCTGTAAGGCCAAGCTTAATGATGTTGATGAGGTGATCAGTGATGAAAGCTGGTTTTAGAACCATTTATTTTATTTGAGTAAGCAAATTGGATGATGATCTTGAACTCACCTTAGAAAAATGTCATTTATCTCAGCTTATTGATGGCTTAAACGTATACAACATTTTGGAACCTTGCTACCATGCCCCTGAGAAGATAAAGACTGTAAATATCGAGTTGCCGAGCAGCTTTCGACTGCTCGGCGAGACTGAGAGGCCGCTTGCTGTGAGGAAAAGGATGTTTGGTCGAGCCTGGCCTCTTAGATCTCCTGTGAGACCTGGCATTGTTCCAACTTGGCCACAACTCCTTGGTAGCGAAGAAGTTCCATGCACTGTAAGTTCATTTCTTTCTTTTTCTTTTTCTTTTTCCTTTTTTGATGATGCCTCCATTGTGTCTTATCATTCTGTCTTGTTATAGTATGTTGTTTTCTGTGCTTTGATTTGTGAGAGGTGGAACAAATGCATTTGACTTGGGAAACAAAGTCTGGGTTAACAAGATGTTGGCTTTATTTTCGTTTGTTTTTTATAATCGAGGCTTCTTCGCCCACACTAAAGCCAATTAGGAAAGATGCCTAAGTTATTAAGGTCTTGTTTGATACAATTTTGTTTTTAGTTTCTTTGTTTTTTGAAAATTAAGCTTATAAAATAACTACATATACCTATATTTTAAAATCTTAATTCAAATCGTAAAAATAAAAAGTTGTTTTTAAAAACTAGTTCTTTTTAGTTTCTAAATTTGGCTATGATTTCGAAATGATTTAGAAAGTTAATTCTAAAAAACAAAAAATAATATTAGTAAATAAGCATAACTTAAAATGAGTCCTAAATTTTTAACCTAAATGCTTTGAATCCAAGACCAGATAGAATACTTCCCAAAATTGGAAGTCTTTACCACCTAAGGCCCATCCTTCTGGAAGCATATTGCCATTCTTCCTTCTTACAGATTCTTTTAATCATATCACAAGGTCAAAATGGGTGAAAAAAATTCCTCAGAATTCAACAACACTATTTTTTTCTCTTTATAAGCTGCATAATGAAAAGTGGTAAAAAACCATTCTTTGTGGTGAACTTTCTTTAAGACCAATTATTACCTTCCATCATAGTTGGTGCTAGTCAAATATGTTTCAATTCTAACTTCTGTCCAGAGTTTCCTTTACATTTATGGTTTAAGGCATAGCTTTCTGGTCCAAATCATTTACTTCCAAATACAGCAAATCAATTTTTTGTTAGGCTTGTAAATTCTTTTACACTTTATGCCTTCTAATATTCATGTATTATCTATCTAAAGAGTGATGAAGTTGCAACAGCATGGTTGAACAATGAAGCAGTGAGGAAAGCAATCCATGCTGACAAGGTGAGGTTATCAATGCCTCACTATATTTACATGCCCCTTCTTATACAGTAATTTCTGATGTTTAATGTTTATCAATGGCAATAGAGTTTGGCGGGTGACTGGGAGCTATGCACTGATAAAATTAAATTTACCCATGATGCTGGGAGCATGATCCCATACCACAAAAACCTTACCTTGCAAGGATATCGAGCTCTAATTTTCAGGTACATTTTGTACTCTGTTTTTTTGTTGGAAACGTATCAAACACTCGTAGTCAAGTTAATAAATTTCCATCCTCCTGTCAATATTTTCATATATCTATGGGTTCGACATCGATATTTTTTGTATTTTTTCAAAAATATACATTAACAATTTCATAAAGTTGAGACCTTGACATTTTCGTTGACATTAATATTTAAAACCTCGCTCATAGTACATCATGGAAATACAAATTGCACACAACCACATGATTGTGAAGAGAAGAAGGTTGTTGTTTTTGTTACCCAAATTTGGAAGAAACTTAAAATATGCTTCTTTGCTTCTCATTTGCTTCAATGGGGACTCAATCCAGACTTGTTTGTACCAATAAGAAAAAATCTTTAAAGACAAGTGAAATTGTATAGTGGAACATGACCGACCCTTTATCATATTAACATTCATGAATGTATCTACTAGTTCATGTGTTCAACTGTACATGGATCTAAAATCAAGTCTAGATTAGTTTCTAACATTTACATGGTTTATTGGATTACTATGAAACGATTAACGAATTTTGTAGGCAAAAAAAATTCAAATCCACACTAGTAATTAGGAAGTTTTCTTTACTTTTTAACGAGTGAATAAAATTGTTAGTATGATTCACTTATTTATTAAATACAATATAAATAGACCATTAAAAATACATCACCAAATAGAAAGTGCGTAAGAAAGCGAAAGAGACTTCTTTTACTGGTCTATTGAACATCTGATGAAGGAAAATATGTTTTAAAAGTACAGAGGAAAGGCCATCAAATGAAACTGGAATTTCCTAACTAGCTGATCATAAAGCCATCTCAAAGCTCTGAACATATAGGATTTCTTTGTTTCTCTCTGCCCCTCAAGTCATTGTACTGATTTTAATATTTTGAAGCTGACTTGCATTTTCATGTTTCTGGTAGCGGTGATCACGATATGTGTGTTCCGTACACTGGGACCGAAGCTTGGGTTCGATCAATCAAATACAAGGTTATCGATGAATGGAGGCCGTGGATGTCGAACGATCAAGTTGCCGGGTACAATTATTATTTCATCACCTTGTGTTCTGGTTTCTGCATCTTCATCTTGTTGTTGAGTGTGTTCATGTTTGTTAAACTATACTTGAAAGCATAATAAGCATGTGAAAAGTTAAGAGCTCATACCTTTGCAAGAAAAAAAAAGGTGATAATTTAAGAGTTGAGTTCCAAACAAGAACAAGTTTAGTTCATGTAGTTATAGATTCTGGAGCTGAAAGTCTATCATAATAAAAGCTTGTGAGTAAGTACATATAGAAAAGATGGAATAAGGCTTATAAGTTATAACCAGTTAAAAAGAGATTTAGGATGTGTTTGGAAATGTTTTTTTAATAGAGTTTAAAAGTACTTCAATTACTTAAAAAATTAATTGGTTATTTTTTATTCTAAGTTAAGTGTGTAATGAGAAGTTATTAAGAAAAAAAGTGTGAAAAAGAGAGATTAGTGAGAAAGTGTGTAGAACGGAATTAAAAGTATTTTTTTGTGACGTTAACTAGTTAGAAATTAAGTATATGTAAAGAGAAATTAGTGAGAGAAATTAGTTTTTATGGAAAGTTAAGTGTGAGTAATAAGAAGTTAGTGAGAGAAAAATGTGTGAAAAGAGAAAAGTTGCCCGTGTGTGTATATATATATATATATATATATATATTTTGGAGAAGGACAATTGTTTTTTTATTTGTTCAACCTGAACGTAACTTAATTGATTCAGGCATAATATCTTCGATCAAAAAGATAGAAGTTCAAATTCTCACTCTCAATGTTGATCTCAAAAAGACTACTTTTTTTTCAACAAATTTGGGGTGGGAATTCGAATGCTCAGCCTCAAAGAAAAATTTGTGTCTTGACCGTTGAGTTTCCTTCATGCTAGTTGAAGGATAACTAATTAGCTTTTATCAAGTTAAGTGTATATAATGAGAAATTGGTGAGAGAATGGGTGGAGAAAGAGATTAGTGAACAAATGTGCATATAGAGAGAAATTATAGGTAGCTCTTTGTGAAGTTAACTAATGAGCTTTTTATCAGAAGTTAAATGCATGGAACGAGAAATTAGTGAGAGACAATGTACATGGAAAAAGAAAGAGATTCATGGAATATGAGTGTGTAGAGTCAAGTGCTTTTTTGTGTAGTTAATTGTTAGCTTTTGAAGTAAATTGTTAGAAATGAGATATTACTGAGAGAAGATTGCATATGAAGAAAGAGATTTGTGAGAAAAGCTGTGTAGAAAGGAATTAGTGAGATAAACTGATCAATTTAAGCATAGTTCAATTGATTAAAGGAACCATCCAACTTTCTAAAAGGTGGAGGGTAGACTCTCACCCCTTTGGACTCAAGAAAAAGGAAAAAAAATGAGATAAAGTGTGGAGAAAAGAGTTTCTGATAAGAAAGTTTATGCAAAGTGTAAGTATGGAAGGAACATGTGTCATGTCAAGAATAACAGAGTCCAAGTAAAAAATACTAGTCAAAAGCATCTGTCAATTGCTTTTTTAAAATGCACTTTCAAGCATTTGAACATTAAAAGCACTTCTATTAGCATCATCAAAAGCTTAACATTAGTCTTTTAACACTTTAACCTCCATTAAAAGATAAATTGTACTTTTCTGAATTGCAGGTTCGTAGAAGGCTATGATAACAACTTGACTTTCCTTACTGTTAAGGCAAGTGATCTAAATTCTTATTAAAAAGTTCTTTGTTTTAATGATAAATTTGTAAATTGGTATTATTGCAGGGATCTGGGCATGCCGTTCCTGAGTACAAGCCACGTGAAGCTTTAGATTTCTACAGTCGATTTTTAGCTGGAAATCCAATATGGAAAAAAAATGGGCAAAGGTTGTATTGAACCCTAAGTTGAATCTTTCTAAAAAAGATTCAAAAAATAATGACAAGAACAATATTAGTTCTTAGTATTTGACAATCTATTTTGATCATTATGCTTTATCCCGTTTTCAAACATGATCATAGTTAATGCTTTTAAAGGCTATAAAGTGTTGAGTTTTTGGCAAAATTTTAAAAGAGTGAAAATCTCACATCGAACAATAATGAAGTGATAGGTTCTAAGTACTATATAAGAGACTCATGTTTTAGTTTTATTCATCTCAGTTAGAAATATTTTAAGTTTGGTATATTAGCTATATTTAAATTTCTTTTTTGTATTCTCTTGTTTGGGGGAGAGAAAGGTGTGAGCAGTAAAAAGTTTTGAGATGATATTTTTGTTAACAATTTTTCATATAGTGGGTATTTTTTCTAGTAGGTCATGGTTTTTATTTAGTTTTAGAGTTTTTTTTATGTAAATTTAGTGTTTCTTTTAAATTTCTCAAATACATCTTTTTGTAAAAAAAAAAAATTGTTAAAATTTGTTTAACAAAATATTGATGTATTATTAAATTATGATTTATTAATATATTTGGACAACACGTCATCAAGATGCTAATTATGCAAAACAAAACTCACGTCATCTAGCAACAGACACTCTTCTAACAAATATATCAATGTCTCTAAATATGCTAATAAAATAATAATTTAAAAATATATTAACATTTTCACATATAGAGTCTCGTTTCTTATAAACATGATAATAATACATCAATTTTTATTAACAATTTTTTAACTTATTTTTATAAGAATCTAATTGAGGATATTTTAATACATTAAAGGCAAAATTGAGAATTTGTAAACGATTAAGGATTAGAGTGATTTAAAAAAATTGGATTATTTGATTTATTAATTTAGCATATATATATAAAATTCAAAATTCAAAGTTTTCTTTTAATCTTCAATGTTTCTAGTTTTTTGTGGTAAACCAAACATAGCTCAATCGATTAAGATATATATTATCGAACAAAAGATTTGAAGTTCAAACCTCGACCCCTACATCATGTTGTTGAACTCAAAAAAAAAAAAAAAAGTTTGGTGGTAAAAAGAGTAATTAGTTGAATTACAACTATTGTACCACTTACATGAACTTTCATATGTTAGAAGGATGGATAGCAAATTATTATCCATCTTCCTTACCCATTGCATGAGGCACAACCCAGAATGCCTTAGTAGAAGTTCAATTATAAAAAGCATAAACCTCTGATGATAAAAAAAATATATATATCTATGTAATCTTCAAAACTAAACATTTGTGTCTTTCTTAACCTAAGGTTACCTCAAAGTCCAGGTCTCAAAAACTATTTAAAACATTGATCATTATTATATAAATTATAAGCAAGTTAGAGGATATTTCTCAAGGAATGGTTATTTCTTGTGATTAGTCTAGGTGTTTCATGAACATTCTTCTTTGTAAATAATTCTCCATCTATAAACTATTGCACTCTCACTAAGGTTTTTAGGTCTCCAAACACTTAAATAATTTTTTTTCCAATAAAAGATGCCCTCATTTTTAATTTGAATAAAGTCAATTCAATTTTTAAATGAGGAAATATTTAAATTAAAAAACCACATCAGAAAATAATATCTCCATTCCAAAATCTAATTATAATGAGACTATCATATAAGAAGTTGATTACTTGATTTTCTTAAAAAATTTAAATATGTAAATGAATAATATATCAACTGCAACTGCCATGAAAAATCATGACAGTAAGTTTACTACTTCAACTGTACTTGAATTACTTTTCTCCCCGAAGATTGCTATTTTTAAGATGCACACTCCATGGGGACAATTTACAAAAAGGTACCCACTGATAAAAATAATAAAATCTTTCAATGTAATATCAAGTTCATAAAAATCTACTGGTGTACACCACCACTACTAATACTAGAAGGCCCCATCTAAATCCCAAATACTCACAGATATCACAACCAGAAACATATTGATATATTTAGATCTTCAATAGCAAAATAGTGACTACTCAAACAACATATCTGTAAGTTACGTATCTTCCAGCAGTCTCACTTGGTCTGATGATCTTCACAACTTGTCCACGCTTTAGCCCATAATATCTCGCAACTGGGTCGGTCACCTGTATGCGCGGTAGCTAACACAAAATATACAAAATCACTAAAGATTCCAGTTCATTTTGCTACAGAAACAAAAACACTTATCCACACACCAGATGGGGTACATGAGACAGTATCCAAGGTGCAAGGTTCCAGCTTCAAAGTTGAAAATTTAATAACTTAAAATGTTTGTTAGACCCTAAAGCTGATCTCAGGTGGGCATAACCTCCCAAGAATGTAGTAGGAATGGACCATGAACTTAATGCAAAAAGTCAAGTCCCAGATACCTTGGTTATCATCATTATTATTATTTTTTTTTAAAAAAAACGGCAACCTAAAAATAATTCTCCAAAAGTGGTAAATAGGGCAAAATAAATAGATAAAATAAGTTGCAAAGTTGAGCCATGAAGAACACGAAGAACTTTTATCATTAAGAACATGTTAGGATATAATTGATTCCTACACCGAGAATCTTAGATCAGCCTCAACGGATCCTTCCCTGTAGCTAAGAAAACTTAATGGAGCACAAGACCCAATAAAATATTGTTCACAAGTCACCGCATGCTATTAAATCTAATGAGCTAGAATCCACTAAATCGAATTGTGCAATTTGAATGTAGTAGCTAATGAAAACATTGTCTTCAGTCAATAGCTGAGATAAGGTTGGATGACTCTAATGGATTCATCTTATGCCTAGTTTTTTTTATACACATTACAGACATGCGAACCAAAGGGGTATCAGATATGCATACCACATTTCAACATAGCTCCTAAGATGCATTCTCACAATGTCATATTTCCTGAAGAATTAATGCTAACCTGTGTTTCTTTCACTGTATATCTCTCCAGCAGAGTCTTTTTCTCTTCATTGGTAAGTAATTGGTGCTCAGGAACAAGAACGTGATCTTTAATATTAACTAGCAATTCTGCTTCCTGTGTCAACAAATGAAGACACAAACAACATAACCATAGTGAACGAGACACGTACTCGATCAAAGTTGGTTTTCTATCCAAAAGAAAAAATTTTAGTGAACTAAGAAAAGTAGCATGGATGTGTATATTTGAGTGTTTTTTCAATTTAACCTCTTACTGTATATAAATGTTAAACTTACAAGACCTTAATACTTAGTAAATTTATGAAAACTTTAAAGAGGAAAAAGTTCTTCAAAGAGAATTTTAATTCTTCCTCCAAACTTCTAAGAAATTGAGAACCTTTTTCCCCCTTATGTTTTTTTTTTCTCAATTCATATAAAATCATCATCAACCAATTTTAGCATTCACCAATTGTGAGGGCCTAAATGAAAATTACTAAGAAATAAGGGATTATTGAAACTTTTTGAATCACGAGAACTACATTAAAAAAACACCAACACTAAGGATCAAAACATATATTAGCCAAACTAATACTATCATTGTTCAACCAAATGATCCTGCATCCCCCCGTATTTAATGTGCAAAATAAGGACATGATTACTGGTTTATTGCAAGAAGGTTCCGTTGGTTCTTAAATTGTTGGTTAATGATGAAACTAATTTACTTCCCCAGCAAGTGGATTAACTCAAACTATATAAATATTTTAAAAAAATATATTCCAAATATTTTTAAAAAATATTTTCACCTGGAAAACTTCCAAATGAAATTTGGAAGATATTTCACTTATACAAGTACGAGCAAAAGGGGTCAAATTCTGTTGGACGACCAATATTCCTCTAAAGACATTATCTGATTTCATGCGATTGGTATAAGTTTTCATTGTCTTGACGCCAACCTTCTGTTCTTCTGGAAAGAAAACATATATCTACACAAAAAAGAGTCACTATAAGAGGAGGGAAACAAATAGGAGAATTAACCAGAAACTTGTATGCTCTTAATAACTACACTTTAATAACATTGAGAAAAACTAATCAAATATCTCCTTGTCTAAGACAATACCTGATCAGAGCTATCATTTCTCCTTGCTTTATTGATAACAATATCTTCTCTTTTCATGTTTTCACCATACTTATGCTTAAATTGCTCTCTTGACATGTCAATCTCAAAGTCTCCAACAAAATAGCCTCGGTCTTTTAGCATTTGAAACACAGTTTTTCGAATTCTGAAAAGCCTGGTGATTTCCTCCTCTGATAGCACCATCTTGCTTGTGGCTTTGTCAAAAAATTCAATACTCAATAACTATGCTCCAGATAGGTACACAAAGAATATATAGGGCAAATTCCAAATAAAAATTCGTTGATATAAACATCAATCTGATAACTGATTAATTGTGTTACGTACAGAAAATTTCAAAACCAATACAAGACACAACATGGATACAACAACACAAAAAGTTTTCAGAAAATCAAAAAATGTTGGAGACACAAGGACACCACAACAAGACAACATATAGAACACACCATGAATATAGAGACAAAACAAAAATCAAACCTTTTTATTTATTTTTTATAACTATAGGTATTTGGATAAACTAATGTATACCTCAACCAACCCTACATGTCAACCATAGAACAATGATGATTTTGCATACGAAATTTAGAAGATATTTAATATCCTTCTGTGACCACCATGGACTGAACTAGAAAACTCAAAAATATCTAAAATTGGATCTTATCCTTTTAACCACTCAGCCAACCCTTTCAACACATACACTATTTTCCCTCACAAATATGTGCCTATATGTTTTTCCAGAATGCTGGGGGTTCTCATTAGATGTATTTACAGTCTCCTAATCAGTCTTGTTATAGTAGAAATTGCATCTGAGGTCAGTTATTGTACTTCACGTGGATAGAGATATATAGTATAGTCAGCAAAGCACTTTTTCCTTTTAAATTGTGGGTTTATTGCTAATGATGAGACAGAATAATTACGATGTGAAAAGTGGAAACTCATTTCTTTGGCCTAGATTTCTTGTATCAGAGCTTAATCACCCATAGGTAGAAGGTACTATCCTTGTGAGTTTCCATTGACATGCTCAACCACTTAAGATAACATTTGTACATCCACCCTTTCCTGTCCTCAATAGTAATTCCCAACCAACTATTTCTTGCAAGCTTATCTGTTTTTATGTGGTGCTAATCCTCTACTTTTCTCCTGCAGTCCTACTTCAAGATAGAATTTCTCATTCATAAGTAATCATTACTCGTATTCAGAGGTCTAACTAAATGGAATTGTGCCAGCTAGTTCATGGCCTCTAAGCTATCTTGGAAAGCCTCTTGGAGGAAAGCCTAAAACACAAGAACTTTGGGAGAACATTGAAAAAAAAATCAGTAAAAAATTTGCTAGCTGGAAAACTTCCACACCGAGGAGGGAGGTTGACCTTGGTGTGTCAAGCATTCACTTTACTTCTCCATTTTCTAGTGCCCAAAAATCACTTTAGTCTGGAAAAGCAGTTCAGCGACTTCTTTTGGAAAGGCAACAAATTAGAAGGGGGCTTAAATGCTATTAATTGAGAAATTACTTCCCAATCTGTTACTAAATGTGGAGCAGGAATTGGTGGGCTGGAAGGCTAAAAGACAGCAATTTTGGCTAAGTCGGGATGGAAATTTCAAAAGGAGACAGAAGCTTTGAGGAGGAAAACTATAGCCAGCAAAAACAATTTGAATTCAATGGAATGGTTACCAACTCCCAAAGGAGACTGTAGATACAAGGGGCCATGGAAGTCTATAGCAAAATGCTGCCAAATGATTGATAAATAGTATAGGACAGTTGTTGGTAAAGGGGACAAAACTCTTGCATTAAGTTTCTTTGAGTTATAAAATAAGCCCATCTTACATTAAAGAATTAAAAAGAGAGTGAGAAGTGAAGAGAAAATAATGCAGGGCAGACTTTTTTGTTTATGTATTGAAAAAACCAAGATGAAAGAATACAAAAGAGTAAAAGAGAGACCAGCAACACGAGCCAACAAAAGAAAGGCAGCCCCAAAAAGGAGCCAAATAGGAACTATGCTAACTAGACAAGAAAGGGCTCCAATCAGAAAGAATAAAACCTGATAAAAAAGAAAGCAAGCTTTCAAACCTGCAAGGTACGAAAGCACCTACAAAGGGACAAATTTTGAGGCATGAAATTAGAACAACTTCACATCTTTGAAATGAGGGCTTCCCACGTTCAAAATGATTCACATATACATAATCAAGTTTCCACATACGAGTTTCATCAAGTTCAAATCCAAATGGGAAACCTTGTTATCCTTTTCTATATTCTAACATCGGGGCTTGGTCTCAAAACATCCATTCAAGTCAAGGAGGGTCCACAAAGGACAGAAAAGTCCTAGAGAGTCTTCTGGTGGCTTAGTCTATATTCTAATTTGGGCTTAAAGATTTAGGTGAATATAGGTGAAATAATTTTCCTAAATTAAAAGTGACTAGATTTTGAGAAAAGTATTCAACTCTTCCTCAAGGCTACGGTCATTTAGTTTATGAGGGATTTGGGGTTCAACATAATTGGACACCAAGATTTTGCTGAGTCTTTTTCGTATGCGTAATTGTTGTTGAGAATGTTAATAAGCTAGTAAACTTGACAATTTAGCGTGAACTAACAATACCCGTAAATTTAAAACATACATCAACTAACACCTAAAACATCATTAACATCACAAAATTAGTGTCTTCAAACTTCATCAACAACACAACTCTAACTTTCTCTAGAGATTGCAGCCACCCTAAACTAGCATCAAGCCAAACCAAGAAAATAAATGTCAAAAACAAATTAACTACAGGAGTGCAACCAGAGAGAGAGCAACATAACATCGAGAGCAAAACCTGCAGGGATTTGGACAAACCTGGGAAATTAACAAATACAACGCATAAAAAGCAACCAAAAACTAGAAAAAGAACAACACCCCGCAACCAGAAACCAGACTCAGGAGAGAGATAGACGGAGGTTTAGTGGAGCGCTGAACTCTGAAGAGGGAGAGAGATGGATGGAAAGAAATAGTGATTTAGGGCAAAATAGAGTATAAGGAAACACGAATCCGATCTCCGATGGGGTAAACGCCCCACAATGTCAGGCTACAATATAGGAGATTGGACAAAATCCCTCCAAACTTTGACCCAAAGTCAAAAAAGCAGAAAAAAAAACAAAGAAACCCACCGGCACAGTCACAAGGTTGCGTTGAGGTGATGAGAAGAAACGGAGGGGAAAAAGCCGGCGATACAACGAGGGTTATTGCCGTATTCCGTTATTCGGCAAAATTTCCCATAATACAGACTGCCCTGCCTTCTTTGTTTCATTCTTCTTTTTCTTTTTCCTTTTTTACCCTCACCTTTCTCCCTTCCCTTGACTCTCCCGCCTTCCTTTCTTTTTCCCCTCCTATTTCAAATTAATTTTAAACTACTGCAATAAGTTTTTTTCATCGTAAATTTTTAATTAAATTGAACAACATAGTTTTTAATATTATGAATATATTAAGTAGATTTTCATAACCTCCATGAATTACACAATTTCACATTTATTCTCCTCCTTTATCACTCATTATACTCCTGATAGTTACACAATTTGAATTATGTAAATCTTGTAACCTACACTATTGTAAATCCTATAAATAATAGTTGTATGAGGCATTTGGAAATCACAATTCAATAAGAATTTTCTCTCTCTCTATTTTTCTTCTCTTCATCTTTTCATCTTTAGTGTTCTTATTGTTCTTGTTTTGTTCTTGTTTTGTGCTCATTTTATAATACATTATCAGCACGATTCTCTACTGTTGTTGTTTGCTAAAGGTAGGTTTTGTTTTTATACATTGTAGTAGAAGTTTTCTATACATTCTATTTTATTTTTGTACATTGTGGTAAGTTTTCCATATGTTTCATATATATTATGTATATGTATCATATATCATATGTACATTATGTATATTTTAAATGTTGAAAATACTAATATGTATATGATCGATATGTTATTTCTTATAGTATATGTTATAATCAAGTATTTGTGTTTATATTTCTTGTGAATTCATTTTATCGTTTATTATTCAATATGTGATCATAATATTTCTTTTATTAATGTTGATCAAATATTTACTAATTATTTTTTTTTCATGTGTAATTGACCAATTGTTGTATTTCAATTCTTATTAGCATATTGAGTTAGAATTGTTTTCTTGTTTAAGCATTGATTTTTTTAATGCATAAATATATTGCAATTGTTGTTTTAGTATAACATAGTTCTAAAATTTGCAATTTATTGAATGCATATTTAAAGTCTTATTACTTTGAT
>JAOANK020000006.1:1732885-1751465 GCA_026257165.2 Telfairia occidentalis
CAGATCTTAAATTTTTTCTCATTACAAATATTTTTTATCTTTCTAATTTATCTTTCATTTCTATCGTATTTTTTGTTCTCAGCTTTATTGTTTCTCTACAATTTTCTATTTTTCTTTAATTGTTTCGTCTAAAATTCCTCATCTTAACTTTTTTTCTCTGTTTCTAACTACTATTTAAAATAATTTTAACTAAAATTCTTCCTATTAGTTTTTCCTTTCTAAATTCTTTTTTCTCTCAAAATTTTCTCATTCTCTAAAAATTTAATTGTTTATTAATTATCCAAGTCTCTACATATTTTTCTATCTCTAACATATCGCTATAACTTTTTAAAAATAGAAAACCAAAAACAATTATTAAATAAGTTTAGTTTTATGTTTTTTAGAAATGGAAAACAAAAAATAGTTATCAAACATATATAGTTTTTGTTTTTAAATAACAAAAAACAAAAAACACAAACAAAAAATAGAAAAACAAAAAACAAAAAACAAAAATGGTTATTAAATAGCGCCTAAATGAACTAGAAGGAATGGATTCAAACCATAGTAGCTACTTACGTAGGATTGAATATTTCAAATAGTTTGGACACTCAACGATTAAAATACGAACATTAGAATCACTAAAAAAAAATTGACGAAGCACTAGCTATGTAGTCATTGATATTTATATTTTCATTTACACATGGCATAATGATAATAATAATAAACAATCATGTTGTGAGTATTGACATCTTGTAAATGATTTGAAACGTTATAGGCAATAGAGGATCGAAGGATATTCATGTTGGATCATCATGACTATCTAATGCCATTTCTGAATAGAATAAACAGTGGCGATGTATTTGCCTATGCATCTCGAACCCTACTCTTTTTAAGGACTGATTCTACACTAAAGCCTTTGGCAATTGAACTTTCTTTACCATACTCTGAAGTTGAAGGAGAGGAGATAAGTTGGGTTTACCTGCCAGCGGCTAAGGGCACGGAAACTGCACTGTGGCAGCTTGCCAAGTCTCATGTTGCTGCCAACGACTCCGTCTACCATCAGCTCGTCAGCCATTGGTGAGACTCATCACCTAATATTTTCATAAATCGAAGAGTTTGGTATCAATATAAAGAGACAATATCTTTTCTTTGGATGGATTACAGAAATATCCACAATATCTCAAAACACAAGTAGTTTAGTCATTTCTCTTTTCATGTTGCATTTTCAATTTAGGTTAAATTATCATCTAAGTCCAAGTTTGAGCTCGGTGCCAAAGTAGTTTTTATAGTTCTAAAAGTTTCATGGTTAAATAAGATTCCTGAAAACACGCCTAATGTTAACAATTTTCTTACCTGACATGGTTTCTTTAAACATGATACTGTGTGAAATATATTAAAATTTGAGTTGTGTAAAAATAAAGAAAATCAGGTGAATTTTTAAGTAAAGAGAATATGAGTTGAGCAGAAATGAGGCCCTGAGGGATGAAATTTTTTGAAGATGTGCAGTAAGACTCGCACCTTTTCTACCCAAGCCGTTTCCACTTTACCTTAAAACCTACTTGATTTCATCAATTTTATCCCACTCAAATTTTAATCCAATCAATCTAAAAAAGCAATTCATCACCATTCTTTACTACATTCAAAGAAAACGTGTGTAATCTGTCTAATAAATAAAATTATTAATATCTTATAATGATAGAAGAGTTTTGTAAGATTTGACAAAACCATAAAACTATAATGGAACTTCTAAAACATAAGGGACTAGAAAAGTAATTTAACATTTAATTTATAAAAAATAGCGTTTACTTGCATTTTCGAAATTTTTTTAGCCAATAAATCAATTTGGGATGGTTGTTGGCCAAAAATTTGTCCAGTTTTACCTACACAATTTATGCTGTGAAATTAAATGGCATGACATATGTAATGAGGTGGAAATTTTAGGTTACATACCCATGCAGTAGTGGAGCCGTTCATCATTGCCACTCGCAGACAGTTGAGTGTTATGCATCCAATCTACAGATTGCTGGATCCTCATTTCAAAGACACCATGCATATCAACTCATTATTCAGGAGCTTCCTGTTGAAACCTGATGGAATCTTTGAGAAGATTTTGTTTTCTGGTAAATTCTCCATGGAAATATCTTCGGAGCTATACAAAGAGTGGCGGTTCGACGAACAGGGCCTCCCCCAGGACCTGCTGAAAAGGTAAACGACAATTACATTGCTTTTCCTTCCATATCCATCCCTGTTTCTTACTCGACTCAACATGTTAACAAACCTGTGCCAATATCTCCCTGGTTCCACAGAAATATGGCTGTAAGAGACCCAGATCCGAGAAACCCGACTGGAGTTCGGCTCATCTTCCCAGACTATCCATATGCGGAAGATGGCCTTGAGATATGGACTGCAATCAAGACATGGGTGAAGAGTTTTTGTTCAATCTTCTACAGAGATGATGACTCTGTACGTTCTGATGAAGAACTCCAAGCTTGGTGGTCTGAGATTAGAAATGTTGGTCACGGTGACAAGTCCCATGAGTCAGGGTGGTACGAAATGACCACACTTTCAGACTTGGTTGAGGCTTTGACAACTCTCATATGGACAGCAACGGGACTCCATGCTGCAGTGAATTCGGGGCAATATGCATACGCCAGTTACCCTCTTAATCGCCCCACACTATGTCACAAGTTCATTCCCAGTGAAGGAACCATTGAATATGCCGAATTCTTGAGTGATCCAGACAAATACTATCTTGAGATGTTACCTGGAAAGTTCGAAACCGCACTTGCCATTGCAATGATGGAGGTCCTTTCACACCACGCCGAGGATGAACTGCACCTGGGAAGAAGGCCATCATCCAACTGGACAGATAATGCAAAGGTCCGTCATAACTTTAGTGAGTTCAGAAATGAACTTAGAAATATAGAGAAGAGAATAGCAGAGAGAAACCAAGACACCAAGCGCAAGAACAGAACCGGACCCGCCAAGATCCCGTACAAACTTTTGTTCCCTGATACATCAAATTTTAATCCAAAAGGAGGAATCACAGGAAAAGGGATTCCAAGCAGCATATCTATATGATGAAGATTCATGAAATTACTCAAAAATAAAATGTTAAATCACAAATATGGGCAAGAGCATTCTTTAATCCTCCATTTGATCTAAATATGAAAAGTTGGATACCTATTTACTGTATTGTTACAAACCCTTCAAAAATACATAAACTAGTGATACTGATACCAAAAGTGAGTTTGAGATGACTTGTAGAAAAGTAAAAAAATATTATAATGATTTTTGGGAGAGTGAAAAGTACTTTTAGGCTAACAAAATCACTTTTTAAAATTTTCAAGTATTCAATCAGACATTCTAAAGTGATTTTGAAAATTCTAAAAAGACTTAGAGTGCTTTTAGGAGAAGCAATTTTATACAAACAGCTTTAGGATAATCACTCAATTGCTTCTTCCAAAGGGCTTAGGGGAGAAAAAGCACTTTTAAAAAAAAACTATCATACACTTACCCTAAGTCTTGCTGATAGCTTCATCGACTGCAACCCATAGGTATTTTCTTTTCCCTATTCCAACCATTTAACGAGTTTCTTATCAGTCAGAAACAGCTAGCAATAATTTGTGGTACATTGCATTCTCATTTCTAACCTCAGTAAATGAGTTACAACTTATACAGTGAACAGAAAACATTATGAAATCTATATGCATTGAAGCCCACAAGTTAAGGAAATTTTTCCCTGAACGAATGAGCTTCAGATACTGAAAGTGAAGGTACAGAAGACGAATATTAGAAAATGAACTACTGAGTTGCTATGACACTGTCAACCTTCAACTACAACTACAAGTTGGCTCTTTGGGAGGGGAAAAAAAGGATTGGTTTACATTAAGACCGGAGCCACCATGGCACCAAGAATACCATTAGTGGTTCATAAGTTGTAAAGCATCTATTATCATCGTCCTTGTAATGAGAAAGGAGCAGAATCAACTTCCCCAGGACTTCCCAGCACCATATCAGCAATCATTTCTGCAGTCCCCAATGCCTGGATGTTAACAAAAATAAGTCAAATATTTTAATCAACAAAAAAAATTCGGTTATCACTTATTCAATAGAACCACGATTTCTTATTTTTCTCTATAATGCATTAGAAGGGTGGTTGTGGAGTATCAACAGTTTTCAATGAGAGAGGGGGAGTCACCATTGAAAGTCCTCCACCTTCATGGCCAGATGCAAGGAACACATTTGACAAACCAGGAACAGGCCCAATCACTGGCTTTCCATCAAGCACTGAGAGAATAAACTCATATAGGAAAATAAGATAATCCAAACCGTGAAAATTCAACACTTGAAACTATTGTAAGTGACATGATACTCACTGTATGGTCGTAGACCTATTCTCACTTTACTGTTGCTTTTGATATCTGAGAGAGACACTTCTTTCATCATAGGAAAGAATTTTGAAGCTCTCTCCCATATACGAGTAATTATAGATTCATTTACTTCAGTGTTGAAACCAGCAAACTCACGGCTGCTCCCTGAAATGAGATGACCAATTTTCAACAAAAGGTTTCAAATTTCTGGCAATAAATTGAAAGCAAAATTTTAGAAATAGATTAATTTTGAATGTTCTGGAAGCGTCCATTCTCCCTTTCTGTTTCCTCCTCCAATCTCCCTTTTCTTTTCCATATTTTCCTTTGTCAATTTATCTTCTTGTGTATAACTAACTGCTTTCAAGTATCTAATCTTTCCTTTTTTACTCAAATTATGTAAGGTATATATTTGATGCAAACATTTAAAATTCTAAAAGAAGCAAAACTGACTTTTCCTGCATCTTCCATCAAATGAGATTCGAGTTTAATTAACAGAAATTTTGTTCATTGAGGTTAGTTGAACAGTTTTTTTAAACAAGAAACAAGCTTCTCATTGATAGAATGAAAAGATACATCAAATGTTCAAATAAAATAAACTCCAAAAAGGAGCAAAAGAAGAAAAAAAAATACAAAGTTCTGAAATGACTAACACTTCAAACAAAGACCAAGATAACAAAATATCAATGACCCTAAAAATGGGATTACATTAAGCAGCAGAAAAAACAATTCCAGAGAAACCAATAGGAGAATGTCTGCTTCTTTGGTCTTCAAACAACTAGGACACCACTTCTAAACTGAGCTACACCACAAAAAGACTTCTTCAAAAAAACAACCAAAACTTCAGCTCACAATCCTTCATCCTCGACTAAGTTGAAAAGACGAGATAAATCTTCAATAATGTCAAAAAAAAAATCATTTGGGGCATCTTTGAAAGAGAAATTAAGTTTGGAACCAAAATCACAAAGATCCTTGCAATTCAAACCAATACAGAATCTAAACTACTAAGCCTAACAACCAAGTCGTCAGCCTCTGACAATTCTTCTTCAGAAGCTTCTTTATCTACAAACATTATTCGTTGAGTGAATTATGTCATAAGCAAGATGAATTCCCTTTGAAATAACTGGAACTGAAATAACAACATCAGCAGAATGAGAAACCAGCTTAGAACAATATTTGAACCTATCTTTGCTATTACAAGGAAAAAATTCCATTATGAACTCCTTACCAAAAGATTGTAAGTCAATTTAAAGAAAGGTAGCAAACACCTAACTCAACAATTCTAAAAGATACCGGTCAACTTTGATGATTAAATTCAATAAGAGTAATCCCTACATCTTGAAAGTATTGAAAAAAAGCCTTCGTTTTTTGTCTCTGATCTGATGTGAAGAAAATCTGAATTTTTTACCGAATTTGTTGGCTGAATACTTTCTGTAGAAGAACTGAAGAAGGCCTGGAGGAAGAAGAATTGTTCTCACCAATTTCTTTGAACAAAAACCCTAAACTCTCCCATTGAGGTTATTTAGAACAAAAACCCTAAACTCTCCAATTTCTTTAAATTGAGGTTATTCGAACATAAAATTTGTTTACACTTATTTCCTTCCTTGGCACACCATCTAGATGCTAAAAAGTTAATGGAATCCACCAAGTCCTTAACTTCCATACTCGTCCACAAACAAACAGCCATTCCACTCCAGCCAAACCATTTATTGAATCATAGATTCACAGATGCAAAATTTTTGCTTTATCAGTCATCACTGTAGAAACAACACACATTCTTTATATGTTTTTAGGATCTTAATTGTTATTCATCACATTCCAAGCCAATATAATAAGGTATAGGATTATATAAGTCTATCAGCTTGTGTGGAACAGCATGGTTAAAACACATTTGACCAAACACATACATGGATGCATAAAAAGAACTGAAGTTTTCTGGCCACAATGAAAGAATATGGAGAAAAAAAATTAAGTATAATAAAATAGTAGTCGCAATATTTTATATTTTACCAAGTAGTAGATTGCCTTGAACATCCATAGTGGCAGTCATTGAAACGGATGAGGTTTGCTCAAGATCTTCAGCCGAAATTAAAGACTGGTGATTGACATAGCCCACCTCCATCAAACCACGATTCAAATGAAGGGAATTAAAATTCTCAATGACAAGCAAGTGACCCTGCCATAAAATTAGAGATTTAGTCCGAACCAACCTTTAGAGGAGATGGAAAGTATTTTAGAGAAAACAACGTCAATAATCAATCACTTCCGGTTCCAGATAATTATAGTGGACTTTATTAGGAAAGCGTACCTACAATAGAAACAATAAATATATAGCAAGCTAGCATGCTACCTAATTCATGCAACTATGTACAGGTATGAAAATCGCTTGAAAGAGGATTGATTAAAGAAGTAACCAAGAAGATCAATTCTCGAGAATCAGGGAGGAAAATAATGCTTGTTTCTTCCAAAACCTTACCGTACGGATATTGTGTATTACTAGCACGTTCATAATTTTAAAGACATATGAGGTCACACCTCATCAACCAAAACCTAGCAATTATAGTGCTAATAAAATTTGAGTTCTTTTAACTAAAAGATTCCAAAAAGGCTATTCACCATATTCAGTTTTAAAGTGAACATTTTGGATTCTATCAACTGACTCCTCGTATCTGTAGAGTAAATAAATAATGCCAAGGACTAACTAAAAGCAAAGTAGATCACTATTATGCATGAAAACATCTCAAAGAAAAGGTCAATTATGTTTGTATATTCACACCTTTCTAGGCATTATGGGAACATCCAAAACAGTTTTTTCTTCCCCAAACACATCACGCAGCAAAGCCCCACTCCAACAACCAGCTGCCAAAACAATGGCCTTATTACTGTACAATGTAGTCTTGGACGTCTGAACAGCCTCTATCTTCCCATTGCTACCAGATCTGAGCATGTGAAGAACTGAAGTTATAATCATCTTATTATTATTATGCTTCTAGAGCAATTCTTGTTTAAAAGACATATTGGTCTACATATGTATTTCAGATATTTGATATATGAATTAGTTCAGAATTTTTGGCAATTTTGACTTTTTTTTAATGAGAAACCAAAGTAGTTTTGACTATTGAATATTTGAATAAACAAATTAAGGAAAGTGTGGCTGAGGAAGTTATTTATACTTGAGTAGTTTTTATGTTTTGTATGTGTGTTGGAAGTTAGAACTTCCTTTGATGGTTGTGTGTTTTGTCTATATGCTGTGTTTGGTAATTTGTGGACATTATGTATTTTGTGCTGTGGATATTTTAGAACTAGGGAGAGAACAGTCAATTTTTGGGAATCGTTGTGAGAAGAAATAATGGGAAAAATCGTTGAACAATTTGAAGCCATGGAGAAAGAGATGAGTTATATGAGTGAAAATTTGCAGCGTATGCCTAGACTAGAGAAAGCGATCAAGGGACTGAAGGAAGATATTGGGAAAATCTTTTTGGCACTTAAAGAGACTGTAGCCCAGAAGAATGTCGCAGCGGCAGAGCCGAATGTTGTCAATGGTAAGTCGGAAATTGGTGAAACTTCTAGAAATTTTGCTGATTCTGAACAAAATGGAAAAACCATGAGTGAGATTGCTAAGTGTCGTTGCCGAAGGAAAGTACATATGCCTATTTTTTATGGTACAGATCCAGAATCTTGAATATTTAAGGCTGAACGTTATTTTGAAATCCATAAATTAAACGATGGGAAAAAATTATCAGTATCAATAGTAAGTTTTGATGGGGATGCCCTTAAATGGTATTTGATGGTCTAGTAATCGAAAATTAATCGATAATTGGGCTGAATTAAGTGAGAGGACACTGGTACATTTTTTCTCCACCCGTGAAGGGGATTCACACAAGAAATTTTTAAAAAATCAAGCAGGATAGAATTGTATCAGATTATTATAAAAGATTTGAAGCAATGGTTGGTTACGTGATATTCCGAAAGTGTCCTTAGGAGTACGTTTATTAAAGTCCTTAGCCCAAAAATAAGAATTGACACCAGATCTCTTAAGCCTACAACACTAGAAGAGATGATGGAGATAGCCCAACTAATGGAAGATCATGAAGCCCTAGATTTGATTACCCAAGAACAGTCTGCCCAACCCAAACGAAACTTTTTTGGCCCGTTTACCAAAGCCCAAGAAATTTTTGCAACAACAATTCGAACTGTGACTCTAGAAGAACGTCAATCAGCCCCTACGTTTCAGAAAATCACTCCCTATAAATGCTTGTCAGATGCTTAGTTCTTAGCTAGAAAAGAGAAAGGGTTGTGTTATACACGTGATGAAAAATTTACAATGGACCATCGATGTAAAAATAAGGAATTGAAGGCTCTGTTGGTTCGCGAAGAGGATGCCGACGAGGAAGAGATGGACGATTTCGAGAACGACGGACAACCAGCCACTGCGACAAAAGTTGTCGGATTATCCTTAAAATATGTCGTGGATATGACTCCAAAAGGTCCAATGAAAGCAAAGGGCATGATACTGGTGTTGATCGATTGTGGGGCTACCCATAATTTTATATCTTTGTCGTTGGTTTCCAAGTTGCATCTTCCTGTTTTGGATACGGTGGAATACGGCGTTGTGGTCTGGAATGGAGCATCAACAATTGGGAAGGGTAAGCGCAAGAGAGTGATTTGATTTTCTTCCCTTAGAATTAGGGAATATTGACATAATTTTAGGCATGCCCTAGTTATGGCAATAGGGTGAGGTGGCAGTCAACTGGAATAAACTCACTATGAAATTTCAATTAGACCGGTTTGACTTTTTATTAAAGGGGACCCAAAGCTCTATAGGTCCCCTATCTTTCTCAAATCTTTATTTCGCAAATGAAATCACGAGGATCAAGGTTTTTTAATTGAATTGGGGCACATGGAGGTCAACGGGGAAGATATTAACGAACTAGGGGCAAACGAGGAAATTCCTTCTAAAATCCAATTTTTGCTACAACAATTTGATTTGATGCGATATTTAATATGCCGTTCACACTCCCAATTGACCGAGAAGTTGATAATCACATTCAACTTCGAAATAATACAAAATCCGTAAATGTTTAGTCGTGTAGATATCCCCACATGCAGAAAAACGAGATTGAAAAATTGGTTCATGAGATTTTGGTTGCCAGAATCATTAGGCCAAGCAACAGCCCCTTATCTAGCCCGGTTCTGTTGGTCAAGAAAAAAGATGGAAGCTGGCATTTTTGTACTGACTATCGTGCTAATTCGGCTACCATTCTAGATAAATTTCCAATTCTGGTTATTGAGGAACTTTTGGATGAACTACACAAGGCGACAGTGTTTTCTAAAATCCATTTGAAGTCAGGCTACCATCAAATGCCCCAACTACACCTGAAGGTCATTATCAATTTTTGGTTATGTCCTTCAGGTCGACCAATGCCCCAACTACTTTCCAGGATCTTATGAATCAGGTGTTCCGGCCTTATGTAAATTTGTTTTAGTATTTTTTGACGATATTCTGATTTACAGCCCTGATATGGAGTCCCACCAAAGCCCTCTGTATACTGTTTTTTCAATTCTAGCCGAACACAAGCTCTTTGCAAATTTTTTTTAAAAAATGTCAATGTTCCAAATCAAAGGTGGAATATCTGAGACATTGGGTTTCAGGTAAGGTTGTTGAGGCGGATATCGAGAAGATCAAGGCAATGTCACAATGGCCCATTCCTACTACCATAAAGGAATTACGAGGGTTCCTCGGTTTAATTGGTTATTGCCAGCAGTTCATTGCACATTATGGAGCCATTTCAGCCCCATTGACTAAACTACTAAAGAACGATGCCTTAGATTGGAATGATGAAGTAGAAGTGGCTTTTCTCCGTTTGAAAAATGTGATGGTAACAGTTCCTGTTTTAGCACTTCTAGAATTCACACAGTCGTTCATGGTTGAAGTAGATGCCTCTAGCATAGACCTTGGTGCAATTTTGATGCAACACTACCGACCAATTGCGTATTTCAGCCAAATCCTTTGTGATCGGGCTCGACATCAACCTATTTATGAAGGGGAGCTTATGGTTGTGGTATTGGCAATTCAACGCTGCCATCCTTATTTGTTAGGTCAGCATTTTACTGTGAAAACCCATCAGCGAGCGTTAAAATTCTTATTGGAGCAGTGAGTAATTCCACCAGAATAATAGAATTGGGTAACTAAATTATTGGGTTATGACTTTGAAATCCAATTTAAGCCCGAGGAAGAAAATCGTGTTGGTGATGCAGTGTCGCATTGCCCAATAATAGGATTACACCATATCACAACCCATATTTTTTGGATACGAGTGTTGTTGCCGAGCAAGTTTCAGCTGATTCATATTTGGTTGATGTTATTTGAAAGTTGGAGGCTGATCCAGATGGAGTTCCAAAATTTTCATTGTCTCATGGCGGTATAAAAATCGATTAGTACTCCCAAGTTCTTCTCCATTAATTTCGACTCTATTATATACTTTTCATAACACTGCTTTGGGACGTCATTCTTGCTTTTTACGCACTTACAAACGGATTACTGCTGAATTATATTGGGTTGATATGAAAAAAGATGTCAAAAAATATGTGGATGAGTGTCTGGTTTGTCAGCAAAATAAGGCAGTCAATCTATCTACGACAAGTGTACTCCAGTCATTACCTATTCCTCAATAAGTGTGGGATGATGTTTCGATGGATTTTATTGAGGGATTGCCTTGATCTCGAGGTTTCAATGTTATATTGGTCGTTGTGGATTGTTTGAGCAAGTATACTCATTTTTTATTGTTGAAACATCCCTTTACAACAAGGATTGTCGCAAAAAAATTTGTGGCTGAAGTGGTGAAATTACATGGTTTTCCTTTATCAATTGTCTCTTATAGTGATAAAGGTTTTTTAAGCCATTTTTGGAGTGAATTATTCTGTATTAAAGGCACTCAACTTCACAAGAGTACTTAGTACCATCCTCAAACCAATGTCCAACTGAGGTGGTCAATCGATATCTAGAGACTTATTTACATTGTTTTTGCATTGAGAAACCATCACAATAGAGTAATTGGCTTTACTGGGCAGAATTTTGGTGGTACAACACTACTTTTCACTCTTCCACCGGCACTACATTTCAGATTATGTATGGGCGTCCACCTCCTCCATTCTTACATTATGGCCTCCTTCATTGTTACGTTATGGGCAGTCTACTGCTACAAATTCTGGGTTGGAACAACAACGTATTGCATGAGATCAAGCTTTGGATGATTTGAAACTTCATTTGAATAGGGCACAATCTCAAATGAAAAAGGAGACTGACAAGCCCCGACGAAACGAAGAGTTTAATGTGGGGTTGGAAATATGGTCTTCCTTAAACTTCGCCCCTATCGTTTAACATCCTTCACCTGTCGCCGCAACGAGAAGCTTGCTCCTAAATATTTTGGGGCTTTTCGTATTATTCAGAGAGTGGGACTCGTGGCCTATAAGCTGGAACTTCCCAATTTCATACAAATCCATCCGGTTTTCCATATCTCTCAGCTACGTCGAGCGTTAGGTGTCAGCATGTTGCCTTGTTTCCTCTCTATGAATTTGTTCACTAGTTTTGAGTGGTGAGTGAAACCAACTGCTGTGTTGGGCATTTGTCAAAATGAATTTCCTGCTGATTGGGAAATCTTTGTTCAATGGAAAGATCTTCCTTCGTGCTACAATTTGTGGGAACTCCTTAATTCTATTCGCCATCTATTTCCAAAATTCTACTTGGGGACAAGATGTCTTTCGGCCCCGAAGGTGAAGATACCTATCAGACTGTTAAGAAGATAACACATTCGATCGGCTATACTTTACAAAACATAATTGAGAGGTGTTGATCACAATTTTAAGTTTTGGTCAGTGTGGCATGTTTCTGTTTCACTTTTTCCCCAATTTTTAATGACATTCCATTTACTTATCAAGGATAAGTTATTAATATCAATTTCTTCTTTCAATATATCATGTTTCTTCTCTAAGAAAACACGACTACATAACAGAACAGCAGCACCAAAGCAAACTGGGTCAACAGCAGCATCGCACACTCCAGAGAATGCATCTTTGCTGCTTCCTGTTTGACATAGTTATGAATGCAATATACAAGTATTTTTCAAAAATTTATGGTTCAATTATTTAAATTTAATAAAAATCTTCACAAACAAAAAATACAAGATAAGTGTTCGTAGTAACAATTGAAATGAAGTGATAGTACAAATCAAGCCGACTGGTTCCATTGTTATGGAATAGGTCAACGTTCATTTTCAATTTTGTTAATACTTGACCTTTCCAAATCTTTAACGTTCAGAAAGTCTTTGAGTAATAGCCAATGTACGATTTTAATGGTTCAAACTCGTGATATCTTGACTAAATCCAAACATTAAGCAAACTTAAGAATTTATTGAATTATTTAATATTTTTTGAACCCTGCTCAAATTTAATCTCTCCACTCAGTTTAATTATTTTCTCAAAGTCATCTTGAGTCAAAATTTAATCAGGATAATGGCCTTATTCTTATTTCAAACTCAGAAACCTAGTGGCATTACAGACTCCAATGGTTGTCCTGTAGAAAGATATTTTGATACATAGAAAAATATATGTATATAGTTCTTTAAAAATTAATGAATTTTGATAACTCACTTGTTTTTGTGATATGAACTAGAATTCTTATTGAGTATTCAAGGGGATCCACAAGGCGTCAAGGGAGAATTTGAGAGCTCCCGTACCTCTCCTACTAACCAACTCACAAAATATTCATTAAAATATATCCCCCAATCCCCTGTACACAGCACACATATATACATAAACGTGAAAGACCCTAGTTACCCTTTTAGCTAACTAACTAGGGCCCACTTAACACACATCTCTCATTCTCTCACTTAGCATTCTCTCGAACCTTCTTCTTGGTGTACATTTTCTTGACCGCGAGTCTATCATTACCCTTCCCCCAAAGAAACACTTTGTCATCAAGGTGGAAATCTGGGAATTGGGTCAAAATCACCTCCGTAGACTCCCAAGTAGCCTCAGCAGCAGTGTCGCCCTCCCAACGAATAAGAACCTCGGTACCAAACCTATCATCACCCTCAGCGTGAATGCCCAAAAGCTCATCAGGCGCCACCGTAAATAAGCCCTCCATAGTAAGCCCTTTGAGCACAACAGGGAGAGTATGGCCACCAGTCTTGCGGAGCAACAAAATATGAAAAATAGGGTGGATAACCCCAGAATCAGGCTAGGCAAGAGTATAAGCGACAGGCCCAACACGGTTGAGGATATGAAAGGGGCCAACATAACGAGGGGCCAACTTCACATTTCCCCAATTCCCAATAAAGCCCCGGCGGTATGGCTCCAACTTCAAATAAACCCAGTCACCGACCTCAAAAGTGACATCCCGACGGTGGGCATGGGTCTGAGCTGTCATCCGTTGTTGGGCGGCTTGCAGATGTGACTTCAAAAGTTGGAGCGTCGTGTCACGATCCTTAACCTGCTGATCAATAAAAGATACAGGAGAAGACCCTTGTGCACAAGGAAGCACCGTAGGGGGGGCGCGGCCATAGACCACCTCAAAAGGAGTAAACTTAGTCGCGGAGTGATAAGAAGTGTTATAACAGAATTCAGCCCATGGAATCCATTGGGACCACTTAGAAGGGGTGTCCATGGCGAAACCACGGAGGTAAGATTCCAAACCACAGTTGACGACCTCTGTCTGACCATTGGTCTGAGGGTGATAAGCCGTGCTGAAACGTAAGGAAGTTCCTTGATGGCGAAACTGTTCTTTCCAAAACAAGCTTGTAAAAACCTTCCCTGTCCGATACAATGCTACGCAGTGTCTTGGGCATGCTTGTCCAGGGCGTGTTTGCCTATGGCCGCATGTCCAAACCATCCTCAGCCATCATGTTTTATCACCGTGTAATTAGTTTTAAAGTTTGTTTGCATTTGCTTGTATTTTTGTGAGCGAGTGACTCCTCGCCACTTTTGATGTTTACACCTTCCATAGTGGAAATGCTTCAAAATGTACTATAGGGGGGACCAAGTATTCATGCCTTCCCTCGACCAAGCTTTGTAAACGCTCCTGCAATCAAGTTTTCTTGCATCCGCTGTCTACAACACTTCTTTCAAACAATGTTTTCAAATATTCTCTCTCTCACGTTTTTAAAACCAATTTTCTCGTGAAACGTGAGTGGAAGCTAGACCCTATGACGAAGTTGCCCGCAATATTCGATTTTTCATGGCTAACTTGTTTGAGCTAGAGCAAGTGCCGCACAATCGCTTGACCCGACCTTGAAAAGTGCGATTGTGACAAGTGGTATTAGAGCTTAGTTAGCTCCTCGAACTCGAAAGACCACAATCATGACCTCGCCCAAGCAACTAGGCAAGGCTCATGCTGACCAAATAGTAGAGATTGAAGAACAATTGCTATTCTTGACGAAAGTCCCTGACACGCTTCGGTATTCAGAAGGCCGAATGGAAGAGATCTCAGAAAAAGCTGGCGAGATCGATGCTGTAAATGCCCGGGTGGATGGGTTACCTATATAGGAACTCACACTGAGGGTTGACAACCTAGAAGATCATGCTACACGATCTGGTAGCTTCGAACGTGGAGATAGTTCCACAAGCTCTGTCGCACACATTGAGGGACGTGTCGAAGAGCGGGATAATTCACACAAGACCATGATGCAACTAATGAATGACCTCAGCGAAGAATTAAGGGCCATGAGGGCCGAGATAACTGAAATCGCCACTCGAGTCAATTTGACAATACTAGCCATGGGGAACCAGGCTCCAAACCAAGCCCACATGGGGTACAACAAGTTTAAGATCCCTGAACCCAAGAACTTCAATAGGAGTCGGGATGCAAAAGAGCTCAAAAATTTCATCTTTGATGTCGAACAGTATTTCAAGGCTATTGGGACAAATTCTGAAGAAACGAAGGTGACCCTAGCCACCAGGCATCTCTCCGATGATGCAAAGTTGTGGTGGAGATCTAAGGTCAACGACATACAAGGTAGCCTGTGCACGATCAATACCTGGGATGAGTTGAAGAAGCAACTTAGAGCACAATTCTTCCCCGAGAATGTTGAGTTTATTGCGAGGCGTAAGCTCAGTGAATTGAAACACACTAGAACCATCAGAGATTACGTGAAACAGTTCTCAGTAGTAATGTTAGACATTCGTGACATATGCGAAAAAGATAAGGTATTCTGCTTTGTAGAGGGCTTGAAACCATGGGCAAGGACCAAACTCTATGAGCAGAAAGTTCAAGACCTTGCTTCGGCCTTAGCTGCGGCCGAACGATTGCATGATTATAGCGGCGACCCGACAGCACAGAGGAAACCCAATCCTCCATCTAACCCTGGAAGTAAAAACTTCAAGCCTAATGCCCCGAAGACCGGAGTTATTGGCAAGAGGCCTCAGGGCACAAACGCTGGATCCTCTCGAGGGCCCTATCCGCCCAACAACTTGCAAAAGCCAATATCCTGTTTCCTTTGCAAAGGACCCCATCGAGTAGCAGAATGTCCACATCACGCTGCTCTCAGCCCCTACAAGCCTCAGTGCAATATTGTAATGAATCTGTGACAGAGACTGAGGTTGAGAAAGAAGACAATGAAACCCCTAGGATGCGTGCGCTAAAATTCTTGTCAACCATCCAGAGGAAAGTTACGGGACAGAAAGATGCGTCTGAGCGAGGGCTCACGTTTGTCGATGCTGTAATAAACGAAAAACCTACAAGAGGCACGATGGTTGACTCAGGCGCAACTCACAACTTTGTTTTGGAACAAGAAGCCCGTCGATTGGAGTTGAAAGTAAAAAAGGACACGGGAAAAATGAAGGTCGTCAACTCCGAAGCTCTACCAATCGTGGGGATCTAGAAGAGAGTCTCCTTTAAGCTAGGAGATTGGACTGGGAACGTCGACCTGGTCGTAGTACGTATGGATGATTTTGATGTGGTACTTGGAATGGAGTTCCTCTTGGAACACAAAGTCATGCCCTTGGCCAAATGCTTGATCATCACAAGCAATAACCCCGCAGTAATCCTGGCTAGTATCAAACAACCCAGTGGGGTGAGAATGATCTCGGCTCTGTAGCTCAAGAAGGAGCTTAGTCGCGAACAACCCACCTTTATGGCCATCCCAGTAATTGAAGAAAGTATGAAAGAAGAGTCTGTCCTGTAAGGACATTTCTGTCTTTTGTCCTTAATTAATTAAAAAAAATAAGAGAAAAGGGGAAGAGACACGTGGGTAGGAAGGAGTGAGGTGTAAAGATTGATTTTCCTAAAAAAAAAAAAAGAAAAGGGTTGTTTAATTTTGGAAAAGAAGAGAAAGAAAGTGAAAAGAAAGAAGAGAAGAAAAATGGGGAAAACGAAAACAGAAGAAGAAGGGGAAGGAAAGAAGAGGGAAACCAGAGAGAGAGAAGCTGAAGTTGGTAAGCTTGGTGTAGTTTAAGGATTTTAGATTGAGATTTTGGTAAATATTGTTAACTTTAAACAAAAGAAACCATGAAAGAAGATGATTAAAAAGGGTAATCTTGTGGGTTTCTCCTTAAATCCAACAAACCTTGTATGTATTTGGGTTCCAATTAGATTAGAGGAGAAAAAACATAAAAAAATTTAGATGGACCTTTAAATTTGTGTTGATTGAAAAAGAAAAAAAAAAGTACCGTGGGTGCTGGTCAGAATTGAAGATTGGAGGAAGAGGATGAAGATGGTGGGGTGTGTGGAGAGAGAGGGGAAGGAAGAAAATGGAGGAAAAAAATAATAATTATATAGAAAAACAAATGCATCACGTGGGTGGAGTGAGAAAAGAAGAAGAATTCAGGAATGTGATGGTTTGTGGGTCCCACGTGAAGGAGAGAATAAATTGTGGGAAAAAAAAGGAGGAAAATATATGGGAAATTTGGACCAATGATGCTTGAGAATTAATGAGGAGAGAGAATGAGTTTGTCATAACTATTTATTGGAAGTAAATTTTATTTGGGAATTGCATATTTACCTATTTGCCATTGGATTCATATTTCAGGTCAAGTGGAGGTTGGAACAGCTTATGATCCAAAATTTTCAAACTAATAGTCTGTGAGTGGTTATTTTCTAAAGTGTTTTATTATGCTTACCAAGGAAATTATGAAATATTGAAACTAGAATTTACCAAAGTAATTCTAGATTTTAGTATATGATTTATGAAAATTTATTGATTATGATTATGAATTATTCCGATGAAAGTTATATGGTATATTATTATTAATATTACTGAGATTTGTGAAGCTTGGTTTGAAATTGTTTATGATTTAAGTGTGGTTTGAAGAATTATTTAGAAATGTTTTCAAACCACTAAATTATGTACCCATGGTGATTACCTAATACACTTATGAGAATGTGTTTCCATAGTGTATATGTATCATATATGAGGTCTGTGGGACCCAACTTTTCACACATATGGGCTTTGGGTTGTGTGTTTAGGTGTTTTATTTTGCTCTGCGCGCGTATGACATGTTTACTCTGCTTTGCATCTGAGGTTACTCGATGCCTAGTATGACATGATTTATGATCAGTTCAGGGGTACAAGTTTAGTGATGAGATTTCGAACTCTATGATTTATATTTTAAGTTATTAAATGATTGTTTTGTATTGATTTTCTCAACGTTAATTTCTTATAAACCTTTCCACTCATGGGGCTCTCTAGCTCACTCTTTTCTTCCTAAATTTTTACCAAGTAACGCTTGAGTTCTCTACGAGCAAATTAGAACCAACCTTTGCCACTAGTCTTCTTGTACCAGTTTATTTTGTATGTACATATGTTATAGTGATATTGTCCATGCATTCAAGGGGACTAGCATGTTTTGGGAGTATACAGAGCTCTTAAAGTTGCTTGCTTCATATGGACTTGAATTAACAACTTGACAGGATATGCCTATATAATATATATATATATATATATGTTGCTCATGATCATGTGTTTAGGAGAATATACTTGAGTTCATAATTTTTAGACCAGATCATGTCAGACTGACAATAGATTCTAAGGTTTACTTAGGATTTATTGTCGACATGGCACGTCCTGGGTTAAAAAGGATAATCTGGGGCAGGTCGTGTCATCCATTGTCGCTATGACACATCCTAGGTTAAAAAGGGTAATCTGGGGCGGGTCGTGTCAGTTTGGTATCAGAGAAGAAGATTCTACATTATCTTAGTAGTGGTATCATTTCTATAGTAATTGTATTCTGATGGAGTG